>CAUYON010156544.1:0-16126 GCA_963573935.1 Arctocebus calabarensis
TATATAGTGATCAAGAAAATGCCATGAAGGCTAACTGTAACAGTACGATCAAAACATTTCTGAATGTATATGAATCGTGCCCTATGATTGCACCAATGTACAGAATTATGATTCAATAAAATTATTAAAAAAAAAAAGAAAATGGTGCAATCACTAGGAATATAATAGGGGTGACCCTGGAAATGAGAGAGCCATGGAGGGGCTAATGAGGCTCTTCACACATGCAAGTTGATGAGCTTATGCAGGAGATAGTCAGGTGAAAGCAGATGCCAGAGGAGACTGGAGAACTGATAAACTGAATTCCTTCTAGTATGAAGGGTATGAGCACCACATTTGCCTAAACCACTGGTTGGCCTGTGAGTTATGGTACATAGAAGCAAATGCTAGGAAGATACGCTAATAAAAGGGACTGAGACATGAATGAAGTCCTCAATTGCCACACACTCAAGGGAGATGGATTCTACAGAGGAAAGAGAAGAAAAACTAAGAAAAATAAAGCTAAACACTGAATTATCAAGATACATTAAAGGCCATGTCCCACTTTTGGCCAAACATTTTTGAAATGTTGGAAATCAGGGCAGCATTTGTTAGTATAAATATGTTCAAATAAAAGAAATTATGATTAAAGAATTGAAGTGTAGCAATCAATCAATAAATATAGATACTCAATAGAAAAATAAAAAGTATAGAAATAGAAAAAAATTAAATTTGGGAGTTGAAAAGTACAACAATCAAAATTTTAAGAAACTCACAAGATGAGCTTAACTGAAAACTTGGGATGGTAGAAAAGAAGATGGATTATTGGTGATAATCTGATTGGTGGACAGAGTTCAAAGACATTAAAGCCAAATGAACAGAGACTCACACCCATAGAACATCATTTCATGCACCAACATGTGTAACTGAGGTTCAATAATGAGATAAGAGAGGAAAAAGTGCATACAGATATTTGAAAGAATGATGTCTGAAAACTTCCCAATTTGATTTTTTAAAAAATCTACATTTCTAAAACTCCAAAATCTACAATCCCAAGTAAGGTACAAGTAAAGAGACATATACCTAGGAATATCATAGTTGAACTGTTGAATGTGAAGAGCAAAGAGAATATCTTGAAATTAGCATGAGCAAAATGATTCCAAAGAGCCATGGGAACAGCAGTGCAATTAATGGCTGACTTCTTATAAAAATGTAGCAAGAAGAGCATGGAAGAACAAATTATAGATGTTGTTAATAAAATAGTGAATATTAATGTAACCTGAAAAAAATCTTAACCTTTGAAAGACCATATGAATGCTGAAATTAAATTAAATTTATGTCATATTTCCAGAGATGAATTTCTATAACAAATCAGAAAGTTTCAAGCATTCTTATTCAATGGGAGAATTTTAAACTGAAAGTTTAGTGAAAAATTTTTCTTTTTACGTCCTAGGTGGATGATTCCTTAATTACTTACAATTATGATAACATGAGCATCATTTGTTGGCTTAGCGGCCCATTTTCACTCTACGTTTATTGAGAAGTAATAGGCATCATTATACTTTATATGATAAATAGTCTACATCAGTCAGCCAACATTTAGTGAATGGTTACAGACTTCACAGTGACACTTTTTCTGTTTCTAGGGTCTCTCTTCATCCCCCAGACATTTTCAAGTCCTTTGCTATGGTTGATGACACCAGTTGAGATAGACAGTACTAAAATTGTCAGTCTTATGCTACCAGCTATTTATTTTTATCTTTCTGTTAAGAAATGCCCTGTATTACTTTATTTACTTCCACCAGAAAAGATCTTTTTTGGAGGGATTAGGAATTGGAACTAGATGCAACCTTTGGATCTGGTATCAAGAAGCACCGTGGAGCTGAAAAGAGGGGACACAAGAAGGGCCAGGAGGAGAAGGACAGAAGAAGGACAGGAGAAGAAGGACAACAACCTAGCAGTGTGGCCCACGGTGTTAACATTATGAAAAGAAAAGTCATTTTTTTATGTTATAGGCCACTTTCAACTACTAATATTTTGTTAAAAATTAGCTTCTAGATTAGAAATTTCTTATATTTAAACTTTTAAATACCTTATGATTAACTAAATGGGAAACACATATTAGAAAGTTTGTGATTACTTCTAGAAAGTTACATCTGGATGAAAAATCTGTCGACCAGATACCCAGTTCCCTAGCCAGAGAGTTAACTAACATATCACTGACCTGAAAGAATCTCAGAAAAGAGATGAATACTGTTTAGACAGGTTCAGATAGATATCTAGAAAAAATGCATGATTTTAAAAAGTTGGTAAATTTGAAAATATTATTAAAACTGATGCTAACTTCATTTAATAATCACATCCCTGTCCATTAAATTATGAAGAAATAGCTCCTATCAGCAAAAAAATGACTTCATTGCAGTCTGGGTCTGTCCTCAGCAGCGTCCCCACTGCCCCGCAGTGTCCAGGGCTTTCCACGGCTCTTCATTTCTCAGAGTATTGACCCTGGGGTTACCTTTTAACCTTCGCTTGCTTCTGCTGCACTTTTGATCGCTTACTTTATTACATTTATTGTATTAGTTTCAGAGTTTCAGTCAAGGTCATAGCATTTCAGGCATGGAGATGGACTCCAAGATATTTCTTTTGATTTCTTTTTACTTTAATTAATATAAAGCCTAAGAGTAGAGTAAAGGCATTCTAGCAGTTGGTCTAAAAGGCACAGTACACTGATATTGTTCATTTCAAGAAGCCACTTACTAAGTATACTGAAAATCCTTTTATCAATTATTATTTTCAGAACCACAAAATATTGGTTCCAATACTTATTAACAATTTCATACATACATACATGCATGTATACACATACACACTCAGTCATAATTGTAACTTTTGGGTTAATTTTATTTGGGGTTAATTTTATTTTATTTACTGAAAGGGATGACCAGTTACTGAGATTAAAAGTGCTTTCACTTATCTGCTAATCTCATAAAATACTTACATTTTATTTATCATATCAGCAAAGGATTCTAGATTGAGTATCAAAATATTGCTTTTTTTGACCCTCGATATATGATTCTTGATATTACCAACCTATATAATCTATATTGTATTTGACCAAAGGCCACAGAATAAAGAAAAAAAGTACTCCAGAAAGAAATCAAAGGTCAAATTTTATCCACAATATATTTTAGTTTGTTTGCTTTGTTTAGAATATATTTTAGTTTATTTGCTTTTTCTTTGAATGTTGAATGTGACTTTGAAAGAAAATTAGAATAAATGTGAATCTTTTTAAAAAGAGTATACACACTCACACTCACATATGCATATAAAGTTTAAAAGACAAATGTGTGAATCTTCATATTCTTATAACGATGCTTAGATGTTTAGTATAGAGGTTTCACATTTGTCTATCATCCTCCCATTATTTAAATTTCCATACTTTGGTGAACAATGCATATTTTACACACAATAGACTTTGAAATTCACTAAAAACAGTGCCCAACTCCTTTAAGGTGATTGAAGAGAATGCTTCCAAATCATTTATACCTAATTATTTATAATGATATTGCTCTGCCTTGAAAAAATATTAATTACGATAGTTATCATACTGAAATAAGATAGGGATAATTGAATTGCATCAAATGAAGTGGCAAGGGGAAAGAAAATTTCTTTTTATCAGGGAGAATTAGCATACTGATGCCAGCTCTCATTGCATTTGGTCAGTGAGGAAAACTCTTAGGAAGTAACTAGCAAATGCTGCCCCATCTTTTGGCTCTCATATATTCTTAAAGAAAAAGAAGAATAAATGATATGATACCTACCCTCAATAAAACAACATAGCCCAGGTCAGTAGATTAGAAAAAAACTGATAAATATATCAAATATTCTATAAGCAGGTATAAATATGTTAGAGTGAACTTCAATACATATAAGAGATACAGGAAGCTCGCGGATGAATGAAAGACTCAACTCAGAAGATAATGTATTGAAGAAAATAGCATGGCTTGAGGTTAAAAAAAAAACTAAAAGAATATTTTAATAGGACATTAGGAATAAAATAACTAGATCATGTGTGTTTGTCTGTCTTAGGTTCACATCGCTGAACTACTACTTCTATAGTCTTATCTGACATTTGTTTTTTCCCTGGGATTTTGAAGCATTTTTTTTTCTTAATCTTCTGAGAGTACATTGAATTTCATTAGTAGGAAGTTATTGTCATCCTTAAGTGATTACCTGTAATAGAACAAAGACATTGTATTGGCACGCAGGACGATTTATGTTCTAAAGGGAATTGCTGGTGCGCCACTCGCTGTGCTGACCTGGGTGCCGTGGCAGGTGACTGGGTCATGAGGACAGCTAAGACAGGTGCGTGTTGATAGATCAGGTGAAGAATTAGATATTCCGAATGCTTCAGCTTGCCATCTGCTTCTCCTTCATTCCTTTAGGCGATTAAACATGTTGCATGTCATGCTACAAAAGTATTCTGTAGATAAAAGAGTTTTTTGAAGTTTCAGAGTCTCATTTCTCTCTTGGGGTGATTTCATAATGGTTTTATATATGGGGTAGCATGTGGGGGGAAGGGAAGAAAATAAAAATGACACCCATGTCCAAGGCATACCTACTGCTATTGGGCAGAAAATATAAGTTAGAAACTTTCCAGCTTTTTGTGAAGATGCAAATCTCAGAATTTCCAAAGAAGAGGATGCAAATATATTATATAACGAATACAATTTAATTCCCCCATTCCCAGTAATGGTTGTTCTAGAAGGGTTCAAGGACTTTCACTCTGTGTAGCTTGACGGCTTAAGTAATTCTCATAATTATTATAAAATCTTGTGAATAAAAATAAATTTTTGAGGATTTTTTGAGTATTAATTATGTTTCTTTTAAACTTGGTATTTGTTCTCTTGAGTGGGAAATGAGCATAAGATTAGGATTGTCTGGTGTTTTCTTTGCCCCATTTGAAATGTAGCGCTATAGCTACCATCTGAAAATCTCTCAGAGGGAAGTTAAAGGTTTTTACTCCTAATATTATAGTCATGATTGGAGAATGGAAATATAGTGACTTACTTTATGTCAAATAATAATAGACACAGTAATGGTGTCTGTTATAGGTGGTTTATAAGCCATTATTCATTACAGAAATTTGGTAGAAAACTTGAATCATATGCTTGTTTTTTGTTTGTTTGTTTTTGGTATTTGTTTCTCTAGAGCCATTGTTCACAGCTCTGGTTTGAATGTTTGTGTCTCCCCAAATTCACATGTTAAAACTGAATCCTTTATGTGAAAGTGTTGAGAGGTGGGGCTTTGGGGAGATGATTGGGTCATGAGGACAGAACCTTCATGAATGGGATCAGTGCCCTTAATAAAAGAGAGTTGTCTTGTCCCTTCGGCCATGTAATAACATAGTCAGAAAGTGCTATCTATGGGAAGGGTCCCTCATCAAACATGGAATCTGCTGGCTTCTTCTTTTTTTTTTTTTTTTTTTGAGACAGAGCCTCAAGCTATTGCCCTAGATAGAGTGCTCTGGCATCACAGTTCACAGCAACCTCCAACTCCTGGGCTAAAGTGATTCTCCTGCCTCTGCCTCCCAAGTAGCTGGGACTACAGGCACCCATCAGAAAGCCCAGCTATTTTTTGGTTGCAGCCATCATTGTTTTTTGGTGGGCCCGGGCTGGATTCAAACCCTCCAGCTCAGGTGTATGTGGCTGGTGCTACTTGAGCTACAGGTGCTGAGCATCTGCTGGCTTCTTGACCTGGCACTTCCCAGGATCCAGAAGAAGAATAAACCATTCATCAGTCACCTGGTTGATGGTATTTTATTATAGCAGCCTGCACAGATGGAGACGTTCACTCTTCTAACCTGCTCGCTAGCCTGAGATGGGGACTCTGTGGTCCACAACACCCAAATGATGAGTGAGCTTCAATAAATATAAAAGATATAGGAAGAGTCCGTCACCTTCTGGCTTCTAGTTGGGTCTGGCCAGTGAGAAGTGGCAGGAGAATGTAAGAAGGCAAGAAGAGAAAGATCAGTGAAGTTGTTCTCCCCAGTTTTTCCCCGCCTGTGGCCCCAGCTCATTTTGGATCCAGTTTCAGATCCTTCTGTGTTCTGCAGAAACAGTGCTTTCTCCCTGTTTCTGGTCCTCGAATGCTGCCCCATTCCTCCCTGGTTTCCTCACCCTTCCCACAACTCATGTAAACAGTCTCCTTGTTACTGTGTTGCCTTCCCTGAGTTAGCCATGTTCTTCTTTCAGGGTCCATGACTAATACAGAATTTGTTACCAAGAGTGGCTCTAGGAAACTGACTTCCAAAGTGGGATTCTAAAATTGTGCTGCTCACATATTTGATGATATCATATGATAATAACTAGATTGCTCAAGCTTCTCTGGGTGGTGACATGGGGTGAAGGGGATAGTTCAAAGAGCAATGTGCTATCAAATTTAGTCACAGAGTAGGTGGTCCATTATTCAAATAATGGATAACGAATAACCCCCAAACTTAGTGGCTTAAAATAATAAATTCTAACTATTTCATAGTTTCTGTGGGTCACAGAAATAGGAGTGTCTTAGACATATGTTTTTGGCTTAAGGACTTCAAAGATATTTGGGAGGAATAGATTGCAATGTCGAGGTAAGACTGAAAGGCTGTGCTATATGGATGGATTCCTTGTGTCAAGTCATCTGTCCTCTGCATTTGCCCAGGAGAGAGTGCTCCTACTGGGTGGAGGAGGTCACACCCACCCTTCCTTCCTATCTGTGCGCCTTGCTGCTTCCTCAAGGAGCCTTTGAACTTCTTAGTCATGGCAGCAGGAACAGAGGTTCAGAAATCAGTGCTTCATGCTGCCAAGGCTGATCTTCATGTTGCCAAGGCAGTTACTCAAACTGCCAACAGCAAATACAAAGCTAAATTCTCAGTGTGAACCCAGAGGGACCCGTCAGTTATGTAATAGGACTCCCACCCCTGGGGGTAATGATTTATCTCCAGAAGAACAGAAATGTCTCAAATTTAGGTTTGTCTTTTCTTCCAATATTGCTTCTACCATGAAAATAATTTGTGCATTTACTGAATTTCTTATTTATCACCACGGTGTCCCAAGCAACATCAACTCTGATTAAGAAGTTCCTTGCATGGTGAAAGGAGCATAGCAGTGGGCAAAAGCCTGTAAAACCCTCCATCCCCCATCACTCCTACCAACTGGTATGACAGTGAAATAACTTCTGAAGGCTCAGGTACAGCACCAGCTGGACGGCATCAGACTGAACTATTTGGGTTCCGTGGGATACAACAAATGCTATAACCTCAAAGTAGCCAAAAAAGATGTCTTCTCCCCAGGGCCAGAATGCACAGATTCAAGTAACTGCTGTGTGGGAATGGTAGTGTTTTCTTTGATTATTACATGAATTAAAGGTTAATTAGCCTATAATCGATCCCATGGAAGCTGGCCACAGAGGAAAGAAGTTGTATTCCTTCCAGGCTCTGAGGAAACTGGCTAAGTGCTGAGGCAATAAATCCTGGACAGTTGCATTTCCTGGAACCAATCGCCCCCTCCATCCTGGCAGCGGAAGTCTGGCCCCACTCCCTCTTCCAACCTTGAAAATTTCTGTGGTGAGTCATCTCACTAGCAAACCACATTATACACCCACAGCTGGGGGCTTCCTACCCCAGTCCCTGAGCTGTGCAGGGACAAGGCTGGTTCTTCATCATCTGTGAGTGACGACTGGCAGGCTGGAGCGGGAGCTATAGCTCCTCCATATCCTACTGCCACCGTGTCCCAGCCCTGGTCACACCAGGAACGAGGCCAGTGTTTCCTAACATGCAGCTTAGAGCTCTTGCAGCCTTTCGTTCATATTCTCCTCCCCAAGTCTAGCGTCTAGTCCTGTGAATCTGTGTGCACTACCCTAGAATGCAGGATGCAATGAAGGATCTAAATACGTACTACTCCTTCTTTTGGCATAAATTTGCCCCTCACAGCTCAGCTCTAGAAGGCTTTATTAAACTCCAACCAGAAGGCTGAGGGCCAGGTGCCTTGAGAAATGTCTTCTGTAAAGGGCATTGTCTCAGAGCACACAGGGGGGTCGAGAAGGCCACAGAAGGAGTGGGAAGGACCACGCACCATGCGTGCAGTAAACCAGCATAGTTTTACCATCTTTAGCATCCTGGCCTGACCTCTGATCAGATGAACAGAATTCTCAGACACAGCGTAGGTGATACACACATTCCTATCAGCCACCCGCCCACTGTGTAGAAGCTGAGTGGAAATGGCAGCCACTAGCTTTGCTTCTCCTAAAGGGGAAGGAAGAGAGGGAGGTAATGAATAATTAATACCAGACAAGCTGCTGCCACTGGCCACAGGTCTACGTCGATAATCCTGGATTCCTTCTCCCCTTGACACTTGCAATATGAATGTTGCAAAAGTTACGCATTATCCATCGAATCACTTACATATAGAACTTGCACTGTGAACCAAAAAACAAAAAAGGTGTTCAAAAAAGGTGTCCTGGGGAGAAAGACTAATTTTTGTTGTTAAGAGTTCTTGCTACACAGACTGGGCTGGGTGGCAAGGTGTGTGGCTGACACCCAGGGCTTCACTGACGTGTCTCTGGACATTGTCCCTTAGGATAATAATGGTTGATGAGAAACTCTGGTACCCAATGAAGAGAGTAGGATGTATGGATCTGGATCGTGGAGGGGAAGCTCGTCTCCTCGTCAGGTAAAAGTCCTTGACTGGCTGAGGTGCTGACAGGCAGTGGGGGTTGTATAATGGGGAGAAGGAAGTCATGATGATTAATGCACTCTGAGGCCAGCTACTAATGCAGGAGAGGATCCAGTTATATTTGGTATTAATTATAACTGTTCAGAAGAAGCAACAATGGTGGCCGCCATGTTTACTCAGCTTCTACACAGGGCTGAGTGGATGGGGTGGCTGATAGGAATATGGGATCACCGGTGTTGTGAACATATTTTCCTTCAAACAAAAGTCAGGAGAGAACGCTGAGGTTGGAGAGGATGAACCCATGCTGGGTTCTCATCTCCCCTCTGGCCTTCTCTGCACTGCTTTGTGTTCTGGGATGACACACTTTACAGAAGACATTTCTCAAGCTGCCCTGCCTCTGGCTTCTGGTCGAGTTTGCTAATGAGAGCAAGGGGCAGGAGGCCAGAGCTGGGATGAGAGCGAGCGTAGGAAGATCATTTCCTCCCTCCCTACTGGGCTTTGTTTTCATGATGGATTCATTCCTCTACAGAAGGCTGAAGCTCCTTCCTCACAGCACCTGCCCCACAGCTGCAGTCCTGGCCGGGTCCCCCTTTCCCCTTTTATGCCTAGAGGTGGCCGTTGGCTTTTGCTGTCATAGTCCCTGGGTTCTCTGCTGTTCGCTATTGGGTTCCGCAACCCACCCACATCTCTGTAAACAGCTCTTTCATTTAAAGTTAATGCCATGATTTCTTTGAGTGCATCAACCATTTCCAGCTTGACTTCACCAATGTATGCTACTTAACATTGGCATGAATGAAAAGTCTAACAGGAAGAGATCACAAAGTAAAATTCAAATTCTTTGACAGTCCTTTCACTGAGAGGTAGACTTTACATCTTGTCCCCTTTTACCTGGGCTGGGTTGTAACTGCTCTGATCGGTACAGAATGGTGGGAATGACGCAATGCAACTGCAGAAACACAACAGAAAAGGCCCAATTTTGGCAGGAACTTGCTTTCTGGAGAATTTCCTGTCCAAACACTGCATCTTGGAACCCAGCTGCCATAATGTGAGAAGATCAAGCCACCTGAAGAGGACAGGCAATTTGCAGGTGACCAACTAGCCTCCCCTGAGATGGCCTGGGAGTCCATCCCACCCAGGCCTCAGGTACTGTGGGGTAGAGCAAAGCAATCCATCTCACGTCTGCTGCTCCTGAGCCTCACATGCTACCCTGCTCTTCCCATGACTCTGTTTTTCCATGAGCGCTTAGAGAACCTCTCTGAAATTATGCCCTTTTCTCTTTGATATAGTTAGAGTAAATATTTTATGACTTCAGTTTCAGTGTCTCGACAAATACGTCTGCACGTGTAAACACACCCCAAAGCACAGAGCCAAAGGTGTGTCCATTTTCCTTCCTCTCTTCCATTCTAAGCTACTCTATATAAGGAAGAAGAAGATAGGAGAGAAGGGTGAGCCATAGAAGAAGCAACATGAAGGAGAAAAGAAAGTCAGACAGCAAGGGTGAGGGTGAGGAGGCCGCAGAGAAGGGGCTGGCCATCCTGGAGATGGAGGATTTAGGTGACAGCAATCCACATAGAATTTTCAGGACAACTTTCCACAACTTGTGTGAGGATGGGGATGATGGCAGTAATCATAACGCAGGTATTATGTGAGCCAGGAAAAGATTGTAGCATCAGATTTATTGACGTTTAATTTATAAGCAGTAAAATCCATGCTTTTAAACATAGTTCTAGGCATTTTGACCTAAATGTCTCATGCTATCGACATGATAATTAACATTTGAGAAACAGTTCTAAACTAAGTCCTATAACACTAATGACGATGAATGAGGCAGGAACTGCTGTTATTCCTATTTTACAGATGAAGAGACTGAGGCACAGAGAAGTTAATTATTTAAGTGAATGAAGGTGAAAGAATCTGGGTAGTTTGGCTTCAGAGCCTGTTTTCAACTAATGCAGATCGCCTGCTAATTCCATCTTGGAACTTTTAGAAAGAACTTAAATCCATTTTCTATATCCTTTAGATTTGGTTTTGTGTTTTTCTTGGACACAAGAATGTGCTGAGAATGGCTCAAGAAGCACCATTTTATTGTGAAGACAGATGAGCAGACACACGATGAATGCACCGATATTCTGCTTGTCAGTTACTCTGTCCGCAATATGAGTTTAACTGAAATAAGCAACTCTTCCTTATATGCATTTCTCAATCTGAAATTTGGGAAGAAATAAAGCAGGTGTTTGGACAATCTGTTTCTGTAATTAAATTTAGCATAGCTTGGTGTGAGCTTCTTAGATGTGAGTACCTGCCGAGAGCCGCATGACGCCACTACCGTCCAATTCCTTCAGAAATTCTGGCAATAACACAGTAGAGAGTGAGGGAGGTGTGTTCTTTCTTACACTACTCAGTTGCTTTCATAAAACGCTGGGTGATTTCAGATCCAAAGCTGAATGTTGAGTTCCGAGGAGTTAGAAACAGTGTGGACAGTAGCAAGAAGCCGGGGCGTGGACGAGTGATGTTCGTGCCGATGCTCCTCCCCGTTCTGAACGACTGAGGCAGATGCCCCAGCAGATTCTTCCTGTGAGAACATCATCAGAATTGATCTTCTGCGATTATATCCAAGATGTGTGTGGCGGCCCTGGGAGACCTGGTGTGCTGCCGTGGAGCGAGGTCCTGACCACAGAGCAATGTGACACTAAATATTGTGATGTTGAGGTTACAGAACACACACACACAAACACATACAGACATGTCACTCTAACATTGAGTAAGCCATTCTTGTTTACAGGGATGACATTTTAAAAAGAAAAAAAATAATTCAATCTTACAATTTATTTTCCAACCTTTTGTTTAATGGACTTACTGAGAAAATAATATTTAAACAGTTTTCACAGTTACCTTCTGATCTGTGTCTTCTGACAACTGGTACCCTTTTCTCTTTCTTTAACCTTTTTAGCTTATAGGGCCCTCTTAGTTTCTAGTCAGTGGTGCTTGGGAGGCATTGAAAGTTTCATTTTTATTTTTAATATTTTTATGTATACAACTTTATGGGGTACAAGTGGGATTTCCTTACATGCATAGATTGTACAATAGTCAATTTAGAGCTTATAGGGTGCCCATGGCCTGAATATTTTGTGCCCACTGAGTAATTCTCCCCCTTGCTTAACTTTTTCTAAGATGAGTTTAGGAATGTAATTGTCAGACTTATTTGCCTGAAGTAATGTCCAGAAAAGTTTCTTCTGGGTTTTCTTGTAGAATTCGTATAGTTCCTAATCTTATATTTAAGTCTGTAATCCAACTGGAGTTGATTTTTGTATATGGTGAGAGATATGGGCCCCTTTCATTCTTTTGAATCCAGTTTTCCCAGCACCAGTTACTGGGTAGGATGTCCTTTGCTCGGTGCACGCTCCTGTCAGCTCTGCAACGATCAGCTGGCTGTAAACATGTGGCTTTCTTTCTGGTTCTTATTCTGTTCCATTGGTTGATGTGTAAGTTTCTATACCCTCTTGTTTCCTTACTACAGCCTTGTAACATAATCTTAAATCAGATAATGTGGTGCCTCCAGCTTTGTTCTTTTTGCTTAAGATTGTTTTTGCAGTTTGGGCTCTTTTGTGGTTCCATATGAATTTTAGGATTTTATTTTCTAATTCTGTGAAAAATGATGTTGTTACTTTGATAAGAATTGTGTTGAATCTGTAGATTGCTTTGGGCAGCATGGGCATTTTCATGCACCTAATTTTTTCAGTCCGCAAGTATGAGGGGTTTTTCCGTTTGTGTCATGTACAATTTGTTTCATCAGTGTTTTGTAGTTTTTCTTATAGAGATCCTTCATCTCTATAAAAGTAACTTTTGTTATATTTTGCATGATTATACATTATTTAACACAAATGCACCAATTCCCACACTTTTTTCTTAATTCAGTAAGTTTATTTCTTTCATCTCTATGGTTAAATTTATTCCTAGGTAGTTCATTGATCAGGCATAAAAAATGTAACTTCATCTTATTACTGACATCCAAGGGTTTTGCCCTGTAGTTATTTGTAAGAAACAAAGGATATTTGTTCTGTTTCTTACCATATTTCTTAACAACTTTAATTATCTATGGCTTTACTATATTAAAAAGTCTTGGAATACTATGCAGCCTTAAAGAAAGATGGAGACTTTACCTCTTTTGTGTTTACATGGATGGAGCTGGAACATGTTCTTCTTAGCAAAGTATCTCAAGAATGGAAGAAAAAGTATCCATAAGCTCTTTCTTCTTACTCACCTAATTGTTAGTGTTTCTTGGGTTAAGGTACTTATCCTCTCTTCTACCTATGAGGTATCCAGAGATAGTCTTAGCTAGTCACCACCTGTAAAAACTTTCTACTGGATATTACCATTTAGATGTATCAATATTATCTCAAAATAAATTTTTCAAAAGTATCTCTAACAAAGGACTTTTATTTCTTTTCTGTCTCAATAAATGACATTGCCATCCATCAGTTTTCTGTTATTCTTAATCATTTTACCTCCTTTTCGTCACCGTTACATCCAGTCTCTCAGAAAGCCTTATAATTGTGCTTTGGATTTCTTGAATCTTCTACTATGTCTCCACTGTGTGAGTCCATCCAGTTTATTAATACTACCTACTTGTAATATTGAAGTATCCTCCATATTGAACTTTCTTCTTCCAATTCATTTCCACAAAGCCACAGAATAGTCTTTCAAAGACTTAAATCTATTCTGTCATTTATCTGCCCAATTCTACCATGGCTTCACTTCACACCCCAGATCAAGTGCTAAATTCTTGGAATGAACTTTTGTGAACCTCGCCCTCTCCCTCGTTGTGTTTCACTTTTGTCTTGACCGTTAGGGCTCAAGAACCCGGCTACCGTTCTATTCTTCCAAGGTACGTGTCAAGTTCACTCCACCTCAGGGCCTGTGCACATACAATTTCTTCTGTCTGGCATGTCCTGCGCTTTTCCTGGCTGGCTGTTTGCCTTCAGGCCTCGGTCTATAATCTTTTGTATCAAAACCTTCCCTGAATATTTTAGATAAATAGGTTTCAATGTTTCCTTCTCCATCATTGCCCAACAATTTTAAGTTTCCCTATTGCTTTTGATAGCACTTTGAAAAACCTCAGCATATGTTTATCTCTTTATTCATCAAGAGATTTCAAACTCTTCGACTGCAGAAAGCTTCTGTTTTCTTCACTACAACCAAACATAATAGACACTTAATATATATCTATTGAACAAATAAATAATAGGAGGGGCACTTGTGAGATCGCACTGATGCTGCAGAAAGAATATCTGGCCTAAGAAGTCACATATAAGGAGGAAGTGACTGTGCAGGTAAGGGAGGCAGGGGTCTGCAGCATCACCCAGCCACAGCCGGATCATGAACAGAATTTGGAAAGAAGATGTGTTCTGTACATTTTAACATAGGCCGAAGCAAGAAGGAAATAGCACCAGAAGAAGGAAGTGAACAAAGTCCAGGAGAACACCCAGAAGAGACTGGAGATTGAGCATTAAATGCAGTCTTTGGTCATAGTAGCAAAAGTAGTAGAGGAACTTAAAATTGATTCACTATTTATTTTCCCTTATAGCTTGTTATATATGACCATGAATGTAAAAATAAGTCATTCAGCTTTAAATTAGGTTTAATGTTTATCTTTCTACAATTTATTCATTCATTCATTCAATAAAATTTATTTGTTAGACATTGTCCCATCACATTACAAAATTAAATTTTGGATAAATCTTTTATGTAGATACTTATGTTGTGGAATTACAATGAAAATGTTTAAATTTTTCTTCTCATTAACACATATTTAATAAAATATGTGTAACACATTAATTCTAAAATGCAAAAAGTCTACATTTCTTAATCACACAAGCCATTTCTAACACTTTTCTACTATATTCCAGTTGCACCAACAACTTCTTATATAATAAGTTGCTATAGCAACATATCTTCATTCTTTAAAAATTATCTTTGCAATTTACTTCTGATTTTTAAGACAGAGACATTTTGAACCATAGTTATTACTAAAATCAATAATATATCAATCAAGAAACCAAAGATTTTTCCAGAAGTATAAAATGGAGCCAGTAATATTTTTCTTTATTCACTTTAAGAGTTTTCCCACATTGCTTCTCTTCAAAGCAAAGTTTGTTCATTATGTATCCCAAATGCTCATTGGAAACTCACTGCCTGGTAGGGACGATGTCATTAAAGAAATGATAAACCAGACCATTACCTGCAGTCTGTCACTTTGTGGTCCGAGTTTCCACTGAACAAAGTGGTTTGTTTTGTTTTGCATGGCCATAACATCTCTTTCCTATCATTTTATAATCTTTTCAAAATTCATTGAACAGAACATATCCATATCTATGGACAAGTAAACTTCGGTTTCCCTTGGATATTCTTGACAAAAGTTAGAAGTCATGTGCTTCCTTTACTAAAAATTTTGAATTAACATTTTATCCTGATACAAAAGCAATAAACATTCCAGGAATTCAAAAATATCACAACCTTTTAAAAAATACTAAATTTCTGGGCGGCTCCTGTGGCTCAGCGAGCAGGGCGCCGGCCCCATATACCGAAGGTGATGGGTTCAAGCCCGGCCTCGCCGAATTGCAAAACAAAAAAATAGCCGGGCGCTGTGGCGGGCGCCTGTAGTCCCAGCTACTAGGGAGGTTGAGGCAAGAGAATCGCTTAAGCCCAAGAGTTGGAGGTTGCTGTGAGCAGTGTGACGCCACGGCACTCTACCCAGGGCGATAAAGTGAGACTCTGTCTCTAAAAAAAAAAAAAAAAAAAAAACTAAGTTTCTATCTTCCTAGGGCTATCATAGTTAATATTTTTTTTTTTTTTGCAACATGACAGGGTTTTTAATATATTTAATATGTGAATTCACTTCATGTGGTAGAGGACAAACCAACTGAAAGAGACAAAAAATGTAAAAATTTAATTCACAAAGATACAAATGGCCAATAAAATGAAAAGCCTTGAGGCCCCATATATTGAAAGTGGCGGGTTCAAATCCGGCTTCGGCCAAACTGCAAAACATAAAAATAGCCTGGCGTTGTGGCGGGCGCCTATAATCCCAGCCACTCGGGAGGCTGAGGCAAGAGAATCGCCTAAGCCCATGAGTTGGAGGTTGCTGTGAGCTGTGTGATGCCACAGCACTCTACAGAGGGCGAGAAAGTGAGACTGTCTCTACAAAAAAAAAAAAAAGCTTTAAAATTAAAAGCCATTCATTATAAATTATAGAATATTCAAAAAAAAAAATGCAGTTAAAGCAGACAGTTATAAAAAAATAAACCAATATTTTTTGTTATTTGGCTTTTTTTGTTTTAGAACTGTCTTCTTTAACTGCATTTTTTTATTTGCATTTTAAATAATTTATAATGCAAGGCTTTTAATTTTAAAGCTTTTTTTTTTTTTTTTTTGTAGAG
>CAUYON010156545.1:0-43640 GCA_963573935.1 Arctocebus calabarensis
ACTCAAGTCAATCGTTTATTTTTCAGAAATTTGACTTAAAACTTTTAGCCATCCTTCTCCCATAACTACAATGCAAAAAAAAATAGCAAAATGAGTAAACTAATAGCCTATATCTTAACAACATAAATAGGATCTAATATTATGTGCCTGGATGTGTACATTTGTTGACAAATACTTGTAAGGAAGGTTCACTAATGCCCCCAGCATAGATAATTAACTATACAAATCATCAGTTACATTGTTAACTTGGCTATTTGTCAACTCACCTAGGGGAACTCATAAAATATCAATTCTGGGGTCCCATACCCCAAAGAGGCTGCTCATAGACCAGGTATAAGGACAAGAAAAATCTATGTTCTTCTAAAGTTCCCCTTATGATTCCAGTTATGAGTCTAATGTGGGAATAATTGAATTAGAATATTGCTAACCCTTAAAATGTTTATTGTATGAGATCTGTCTTGATAGAATTTTTGTGTGTGTGTGTGTGTGTGTGTGTGTGATGGAGTCTCACTCTGTTGCCCTGGGTAGAGTGCCTTGTCAGCTTCTCACACAGCATCTTCAAACTCCAGTGATCCTCTTGCCTCAGCCTCCTGAGTAGCTGGGACGACAGGTGCACATCACGATGCCTGGCTAACTTTTTTAATTTTAGTAAAGATGGGGTCCCACTCTTGCTCTGGTCTCAACCCCCTGAGCTCAAGCTATCTGCCCATCTCAACCTCCAAGAGTGTTAGTATTCCAAGTGTGAAGCACTGCAAATGGATTTTTTTTTAAGTAGGAACAGGGTCTTGATGTTGCTTAGGCTGGTCTTGAATTCTTGAGCTCAAGCGATCCTCCTTCCTCAGACTCCCAAAGTGCTAGGATTACAGATGTGAGCTGCTGAACCTGGGCCTTGATAGAAATCTTTATAGCTCAGTACAAAGTGATATTATGTTTGAATTTCTATCCTTGGTACATTTTACGATAGGGATGCAAATTTACACTAAACTTTTATACATTGACTCGCTTTATGGTAGAAGCACAGATACATTTTAAAACATAGGAAAATTCTAGTTCATAAGTTTCATCATTTCCCTCTTCTGCTTTGTATTTTGACTGACATATACTTTATATATAAGTAGTTACATATAATGAGGATGATGATTATCTTTGTTAGGTCAGAATTTTTCTTTTAGATCATCCGAGTCCCTGTCACTAAAACTCATGGAATAAGTAAATAAACAACTACAAATATCTCATTATGGTTAGAGGAAATGAATGAGGGATGCCTCACAAACGTAGAAAATGTTGTATGGCGCCACAAAAAGTAAATAAGGTTTCCACAAGTGGAGGAGTAGATAAAAGGTACGTCTAGGAAGAGGAAACAGAATAAACAAAGATACAGGTGCATGAAATTGCACCCCATCTTTACTAAAATTATATTCATAGCTGGGTGAGTAGCTCAGTGTACTCACTTAGAATTGAAAAAAAATATTCTAATTAAAAATAATTAGTTCCACAGGGTACAGTGTCCACAGGGACCACCCATGGCTTGGAAGTGTCCAACTTCAGTTATGGCAGCAGGGAATTCTATCTTGGTTCTATGGCCAATCATCCGGAGTGGCTTTTTGAAGAAATGTGTGAAGATGGATTCTGAGGCTGCCCCTGGGTCTGGGGTGATTAGGGCTCAGCTGTGGCACAGGAGTCAACAACTGTAGCAGTGTCACAGATTTTCTCCCCTTAATCACTGGTTCTCAACCTTCCTAATGCTGCGGCCCTTTAATACAGTTCCTGTGGCTCATGACCCACAGGTTGAGAACTGCTGAATGATGCAAATTTTTTGCATGTATTCTTGATCTTAGAGTTTTCTCACAAAACTTCCTTTAACTTTATGTACTATCTGTCCTCTGCTGATTTCTCATGGTGATATCTTGAATTCTATCCTGGGATCTTTTAAAGACTCATGAAATCCCGCACTTATTTTTTAACAAAGGTGTTTTGCTATTTATTGGCTGTCGCTTTAATCCTGCTGGTGAGCTCCGTGACAGAACGCTGCCGGAAAGCAGTGAAGGGCAAAAACCAGATGAAATACCAGCCAGTGTCCACATTTGAGTTTCTGACTCGGTGATCGAGTCAAAGGGATGACTGGGTAGCTGTTAATCTGATTTGCTGCATTTGTGGGGTTCTGTTTGAACACTGATAGGGCACGGACGTATTTTTCTCCAGAAGAAAAAGAACTAAAGTAGAAATTAAATCCTACTTCAGTTTTTACTGAGAAAGTTCATGCTGATTATCAAAACACCCACCTTGCTAGAGATATGTATATTCATTGGTCTAGCGATTTTTCAATTGACTAGCTTCTGAAACAAATCAAAATAGGTGGTTAAAAAAAATTAAAAGTACATTTATACCTCCTCAAAAATGTGACTTACATGAAACTTACCTTTATTGCGCCCACTATGTTCTAGTTACATGTAGAAATACCATATGGACAAAATAGACAGGCTCTTCCTGAATACCATTTGAAGGGTTTATTTTTAATTAGAATATTTTTTTTTAATTCTAAGGCTTTCTGAGGGCCACATGTTAGCATTCTGAAGTCAGAGTGCATGCACCATAATTTCTGTAAACATCAACTTACAGAGCCTCCCAAGTAATATTTAATTCCAGGTACAAATAGTGAAAACTTGTTTAATAAGTTACCTTCCTTTGGCTGATTTTCCTTCTTTTCTTACTTTTCCTACTTCCTTACCAATGATTCCTGGGATTATCCCTCCTCCCAAACAAACCACTCACCCTTGAATCCTCATCTCAGAGTCTGTTCAAATTAAGATGTCCAGACAGCATCTAAAGTCGGGTCCTGGCTTGGTGCCCATAGCTCCATGGTTAGGGCGCTGGCCACATGCACCAGGACTGGTGGATTTGAACCTGGCCGGGATCTGCTAAACAACAACAACGCAAATAGCCGGGCGTTGTGGCAGGCGCCTGTAGTCCCAGTTACTTGGGAGGCTGAGGTGAGAGAATTGCTGAGTAAGCTTTGACATCATGGCAGTCTACTGAGGGTGACATAGTGAGACTCTGTCTCAAATAAATAAATAAGTCAGGTCCTATATGTGGGAATGTTGCTGTCTATCAAAAGTTCCCATAGTGGGAACTAAAACTGTCAGAGACACTTTCATTCCCAGCTGTCCTCACATCCAGGGTTAGGCACATGACCTGTACTTTGCCCATCAGATGTAACTGCGCCAGTCTCTCCTTTGGAAGCTAATGCCATAAAGAGAAAAGGCCCAGATTAAATCTCTTGACAGATGGTGGCAGAGACAATAATGTGAATGGTAGCTTCCAGAATCCAGTGTTGGCGGCATATGGTGCCACCCAAGACTTCAAGTGCTGCGGTAACAGTACCCTCCCTGAGAAGTTCAGCTTTGAGCGTTTTAAGAACTTCTTGCTTTGTAGGTCCCGAGCATGGTTCTTTTATCCTTTCTGAGATTCTCTAAGCTTGCCAGGATCTTTTTAAATAAATTCCTTTTCTGCCAAAATGTCAGGAAAGTTTTCTGCAGCTTGTCACTAAGAACGCTGTTTGTGCCCCTCAGCATTGAGCCAGGAAAAGAGCCCTCTGGGTCTTTCACACAAATGGGATTTAATACAGATGGCTGGTTGGAAGGGCGATGGAGAAGCTGTGGAGCCAGAGAGGGAGCAACCAGCGGGAGGCTGCCATCGCCCCAGGGCCAGCGGGACAAGTGGAATTAGGGTGTTATCAGAGCCATGCCCTGACGGGAGGGGCTGCCTGGAGGAACAGGAGTACAGCTGCGAGGACCCAGAGCTGGAGGGAAACACAGAGAACACCGGAAAAGCCAGAAAGAGACAGGAAAGCCAACAGGGTGGTAACACGTACATGTAAAAGGAGCTCAGATACTTTTTGGCTGAATAAATGAAGCAAATAATCAGGGAGAGAGCTAGGACCATAACCTCATGTTATACCAAGTCATAAAGGATGGGAGAATAGGAAGATTCCTTCTACAAAGAAGCACCCAGAGAGAGGAAGCAGGCGGGCGAGCGCAGTGTGGCCTGGAACCCAGAGCTCCAGACAATCCATTCTGCCAGGCTGAATGACAATCCATTCTGTCGGGCTGGGTTTCCACGGAACAGACCTCTGAGTTATCCACTGAGTCTAGACAGGAGGCTCAGAGTCCTTATCTGCGGCTGTGGGTATCAGAGTTGCTATTCCCTGGGGAACTTGGGGTATTAAGTGGGGATAACAGTGCTTGTGACTTCAGTTGGGCAAGATGAGAAGCAAAGATAAAGAAAATTTTGAAATGCTCGGCAAAGTAGAGAAATGTGTCCCAGCAGAAATTTTTATTGATAAAGTAGAGATAAGTACATCATCTCAGCTAGAATTTACAGGCTCTCCTAAGTGGCCACGTGAATGATGAAGGTATTAGCTTTGTGGGTGGCAGCATCACCTCGCTGCATGAGAGAGAGCAAAGGTCTGTGTTTGGAATTATGAGAAGAAACAGAGCAGAAAGGAAAGAACAGAATTTTTTTCTTTATTCATTTATTTCTACCTCTTTTTGATTGGCTTTTAATTGACAAACAATGACATATATATTTATAGTCTAAAATATGATGTTTCCAAATATGTATAAATTGCAGAATGGCTAAATCAAGCTCATTAACATATGTCTTACCTCACACAGTATTTTTTGTGTGTGTACGTGTGAAGAGAACACTTACCGTCTAGTTCAGCGGTTCTCAACCTGTGGGTCGTGACCCACAGGAACTGTATTAGAGGGCCACGGCAATAGGAAGGTTGAGAACCACTGATCTAGTTAGTCTCTTAGCCATTTTCAAGTATATACTACATTATTATTAACAAGAGACACTGTGTTATACAGTGGATCTCTTGAACTTACTACTCCTGTCTAAAATTTTGTGCCCTTGGATCAATATCTCCCCAGCACCTTTCTCCCCCAGACCCCCGGGTAATCACCATCTACTCTACTTTTGTGAGCTTAACTCTTTTAGATTCTACAATATAAGTGAAATCAGGCAGAGTTTGTCTTTCTGTGCCTGGCTTATTTCACTTAACATG
The DNA here is from genome assembly GCA_963573935.1 of Arctocebus calabarensis. NCBI lineage: Eukaryota > Metazoa > Chordata > Mammalia > Primates > Lorisidae > Arctocebus > Arctocebus calabarensis. Next base: position 5,069 of record CAUYON010156545.1, read on the forward strand.
TTTTCTAGGTTCATCCATACTGTGACAAAGGAAGGATTTCCACCTTTTGCAGGGCTGAATAGTATTCCACTGTCTATATAAATATATATAGAGAGAGAGACATACACACACAGTATATATCCTATATAAGTCTATATACCATGTTTTCTTAATCCATTCGTCCATTAATGAACACTCAGAGTGGCTCCCCATCTTGGCTATTGTGAATCATGTTGTAATGAATATAGGAAGGAATACAGATACCAGAACATACTTTTAAGATTCAGATAGACCTTATTTTATAACCTTAGCTCTGTTGCTCATTTTAGGTAATTTTAAATTGGGTTTCAGTTTCTTTATGTGTAAATGGATATCATAATAATAATTCCTGGCTTAGAATTATGAGAATTTTTATGATCATGTGGGCAAATCTTCTAGGATGGGCACTTCATAAATATTTTTCCCCTCCTCAGTTTCCCTTCTTTTTTACCATTGCTCTAACGTGGGTAGGGGAAAGTAAGAAACTAAAATGACATACTTAAAAAAAAAATCTAGCATGAATTGATATATATATATATATATATAATTAGAAAATATTTAATTCACACACATGTATACATATAAAATTAGAAGTGGAGAGTGGGATGAGATGCAGTTCTTCGGAAGACAAGGGTCCCGCTGGATTGATGGAGAAATCTATTAGAATCAACTAGTAAATGATCTGGAACTTGTCACACCCTGGAAAAACACTGAAATTTAAAGTTTGTGCCCGAACTCCTCTATTTACTCTCTTGTGATTTTTGACAAGTTAACTAGCCTATTGGAAACTCTGTTTCTTCATTCATGTAAAGTGGGTATAAAAGTATTTATGTATTTCACAGACTGATGGCCAAAAATGAAATAACTTATAAGCATGAATTGATTTTATAGAGAAATGCTTAAAGAATTAGACACCCAAACTCCATGCTCCTGCTATTGTTGAAAGCACCAAAATCCATGAGAATTATAAACCTAAGGCCATTTACTCAGAATTTCAGATGTTAAGAAAATATTCATCTGCATTTACTTTGCTTCTTATACAATACTCACTTCCCATAGCTGCTTATATTCTGTGTGTCTCAGGTGGTGTCTTGGTGTTTCTGTGACCCAAGCAAGAGTCCCTGTGACTGTATCACACTGTTTCTTCTTGACACAGCTGGAAATATGATCGCCTCAAGGCCTCTCACGAAGGACCTGGGCCTCTGCTATGGGTCAACAGCAGCAAGGAGTGTTGCCAAGATACAGTGCAGAACACGAGACCTGTAGGTCTCCCGCTGGGTTTCCAGAGCAGCTGTCTCTGGCTCAACTGCTACAATTTCAGCTCCTTCTTCAAAATCCAAACACATTTGTCCCCCAGACAGGAAAATGCCTAACAAAGCACTTTCCTCCATGCTGGCTAGTGGTTTTATTCAGCTCTTCAAGATAATGTGAGTGCTGAGGACCTCTGTAGGGCCTGCCCAAGGACGGAGACACATTCAGTGATGGGTCACTGGCACAGGAAAGTGTCCTGATGTGGGCATGTTCACAGCCATCAGGCTTTTCCCAGCTTGGCTTGATTTTGAAACAATGCGTGGAGCTCTGACAAATTCAGTCCTCACTTAAGCATCCCCTATGGCTTTCCTTCCATCCTTCCAGCAGTTCTGTGGCATAATCCCTTTTTATCCATTTAGTTTCAGAGTACAACAGGAATTTTGTCCCTTTGTTTATATGTCAGCAACCTGCTTTTAAATGTCAATTTTGAACACTGTGACTTGCCGTGTTAAAAATATCATTTAAAAAAAATGTATTCCTTTGTTTTTAAAGGTGTGGTTGTAGTGTCAAGCCCAATTTAACTCCTGTCCTACGTGGCCCAGACTTTGAAGGTAACGGAGACCCATGTTGTGGGTCTGTGAGTGGCATGCTCTTCACTTCCTGGGATTGTTCCCTAGTGGTGCAAACTCCATGGTGGACGGGTCCACCCACTCCTGACCTTGAGACTTCTCGTAGAACTTGGTGCTCTGGAATTACAGCCACAGCAGCTCTTCTTTCTTATTTGGGGGGAGCAGGTAACTGCATGGCCAAGGTTAACCAAATTCTGTTCTTTTAGGATTACTTCAAACATATTTGGTCATTCCTTTTAATATGCAATTCCATGTTCTAAATATAATGCTGCCTCTGCTCATTTCCTGTTATGATAGATAAATCTTTCTCTTGCTTACATCCCCTTACTCTTCCTCCATCTTTCAGTTTACTACAGTATAGCTTCAGCATGTGCAGTATTCTGACAATGGAAATACTGCTGAGCCAAGGAACATGCTATCATTATGATTTCTTTCTTGTTCAATTACCATTTTTCCTAGAGCTAATAATTTGCTCATTTAAGAAAAAATTACCACATTTTCTCTGTATATGTTAAATCTTCTCTACCCCCTAATGGCCCGTATTAGTCAAGGCACTGTTTTCAGCACATTAAATATAGCAATGTATTTACTTTCTACAGTCACTCTATGATGTAGCTGACTTGATCCATATTTTGTAGGTAGGAAGCATGGAACACAGAGAGCTTGACTGGCTCACATGAGATCATAAGTGGAGGAGCCAGGACTTGAACCCAGTAAGTCTAGCTCCTGCCTTCACCCTCAAGCACAAGAAATCTAAACCAGTTAGTGAATTATGTTTTATAGCTCTTTCTACTGTATATCTCTGGCCCCTAGTTACATCTGGGTTGCTAATTTTCTAGACTTATGCATGCTTTTTTTTTTAACTGTCTAAACCAGTTAGTGAATTATGTTTTATAGCCTTTCTACTATATATTTCTGGCCCCTAGTTACATCTGGGTTGCTCATTTTCTAAACTTATGCACTTTTTTTTTTTTTTTGCAGTTTTTGGTCGGGGCTGGGTTTGAACCCACCACCTCTGGCATATGGGACCAGCCCTATGCCTTTGGGCCACTAGCGCCGGCCCTAAACTTGTGCACTCTTGTCATATGACGACTTTACTTTCATTATCGTCCAAGGAATTTCTTTTATCTTCCTCCTGTGTTGATTCCTTGTTTTCTGAATATCATTACTTCTTTCTTGGCTTAACCTTATTGCTTGCTTTGAGGGGAAGCCCGTTTTCTTGAGAAAAGGTACATAGGTGGTAAAAATTGTTTTAGATCTTAAATATCAGAAAATGTTTGTATTCTCCCTTCATTGATCTCAGGATAGTGTTCACTGCCATTCTTATTCTTAATTATTTATATGCGACCTGTTATTTCATTTCTTGAAATTTTTACTGTCTTACTAGTATGCCAAAATTTTACAACAGTGGTGGATCTTTTCTCATTTATTGTATTCTTTAGGCCTTTTCAATCTGGAAACTTATGTTCTTCAGATCCAGAAAATGTTCCCATAGTCTCCCATTCTTATTTTTCTGGATCCGATTTGTAGGATGTTGGGCCTTCTGCATCTGTGTTCTAGTTTCATCTCTTTTCTATTTTTTAAATTAACATTTTGAGATATTTCCTTAGCTTTATTTTCCAAAAATTTCTCCCTGCCCCCTACACACACACACACACACACACAATTTTAGTTAGCATATTTAAATTTCTAACATTTTTTATAATAATAAATCTACCTATTTTTTTTCCTGAAGAGCATCATGACTTTGTTTTAAGCATAAATAGCTTCTGAGGTCATTAAATAGAGTTCGATTAAAGTTTTAGTGCATTGTCTCTATTTCTTTTGAGTTTCTTTCTTTCTGCTTTAATGTCTTTATCTTTTATGCTGAGGCTTTCCTCAAATGTCAGGTAGTCCTCGGCTATCTGTTTGTGTTTTAAAAGTTATAGAAAAAAGAATGCTGATAGGAAATTCTGTGCACTTGGATTTGGCTTGACTGGAAGGTATAATGTGGAATTATTGGGTAATGAATTGGCTTTTTTTTTTTGTAGAGACAGAGTCTCACTCTATCGCCCTCAGTAGAGTGCTGTGGAGTCACAGCTCACAGCAACCTTCTGCTCTTGGGTTAGGCGATTCTCTTCCTCAGCCACCCGAGTAGCTGTGACTACAGGCGCCCGCCATAGCGCCCAGCTAATGAATTGGCTTTTTAAATGTCAAGTTCTTAGTTTTTAATACCTATCGATCTTCAGTATTGAAAATGAGCTGTAAAAGATAAAAATGACAAATTAAGCTTCCATGGACAATCTAGTGTTTTTGTTAAGTCTGTGGGGTAAAGTTGAATGTCTATAAGCAATAGCTGGTGCACATGCACACTATTGAACGATACACCAAACTGCCTTACACAAGGAATAATAATCTTCATCTGGTGTCTTCAAACCAGCAGAATCACTAAAATGACCTGTTATTTCTATATGCCTTCATTTTTTAGCTCAGTTATTTTTTATCTGATCGCTCTGCTGTATGACAAGGAATTTTTACCAGATGGCAAACACAACATTTTAGGAAAGGTCCTCCTCTTCCTATGAGTTATACCTCTGCGCCTGGTGGGTAAGCAGGCATTTGATGACCTCTCGGCTTATGCTGCCTGGTCCTCTGAAGTTCTGGCAGAATTACCGTGAGGCTGTTCACCTTGGCTCAGCCTGAGATCAACTCTGACAGATTTATTGGCTCTTGAACATTTATCCAAGCAGAACATCTAAACCAATATAAGGTTTTTACTCATTTGCACTCCAGGAAGAGAGAGAGAGAACAGTGAGGGGTAAAATTCCACAGAGATATTAACTTCACTCCACCCCATCCTTGCTAACATCTTCAGAAATGGAATTCATCATTTCTTTTTCCAATTTGAGGTTTCTTTTTTTAATCAGAGTTTTTTTTGGTCCAGTGGTATTAGAAAAGTACATTGATGAAAGGAAATTAACAAGATCATTCAATCACTGCTTTGTTCATTTGTGAAACATTTGTTTTTTAAGGAAAAATATTAAATAAGATGTGGTTCCTGCCTCCAAGAAATGTGCCATCTTCTCTGGCTTTGCTAGGAATTAAGGATAAAGAAAGTGGCTTGAATTTAAATAAAAAGGGAATTTAGAGCAATAAGAAGAAAATATGAGGAATAGCACTATTGATATTATCCATGTCTTACTGATGTGAGAAACAGGTTAGAGAGGTGGAGTGACTATGCATAAATGGTAAGTGTTGAAGTCATGGCGTAACCTCAGGTTCCAGTTTTGAAGGTCAGCCAGTAATCTACAAGCAGCTTCCTCCTCCCTCTACTTAGCATATTGACATCCCTCCATGTACTAGAGGCACAGAAGGGTGCTGCATGAAACCTTTTGCTTAGATAGCTAAGAGAGAAGGAGAGAAACAGAAAATTAGATAGAAAGAAGAAATTTCCATGTGTCAACAATAAATAAGACCCTTGTAGCCAATGTGGTACATGTATAAGCTTATACCAGAATAGCACAGAGGATATCAGACAGCTAGATCTACAACCTAATGGTTATAAGTAGGGGCCTCAACACACATCTAGAATAAACACTTGGCCTACAGTCTGTGAAAGGTGAGAAGTTTAAACTGATGTCCACATTTAAAGCTTGGGTCAAGGAAGTGCTATTCCCATCATACAAGGAGGCTATAAACACATTGTTCAAGTACCACAAAGTAACTGGTAAAATTCTCACTGATTAGATATGTGGATGGAAAAAAATTCTCCACAATAAGTGGAAATTTTAAAAAATCTGTGATATGCATAAGTATAGAATCCAAATTTTATGCTATTTGCATAGTACAGGAATCCAAAATGAATATATTAATGTAAATGCTTGACCAGTGAAATTGTTGAAGTTCCCAGAAGAATAAAATGTTAAACTTGTCTAAGGGCTACCATCACATCTTAAAATACACAGGAATTCCACAGGGAAAAATGTTCTAGCTGAAAATATGTTCACAATGAAAAAGCGCAAACCTGACAAAGAAATGGTCCAGAGAAATAGTAAAGTTAGCAAATATATGTGGAAGAAATTGTATCCCAAGAACCTGAGATAATACAGCAACCTAAAACTGTCTAGAAATTAAGTATATTTATAGTCATTAAAGAGATAAAGAGAGGACAAAAAAAAAAAAACCTGAAATGACAGAGCACTAAAAAAGAACCAGAAGATATTAAAACCAACCTAATAGGACAATTCAAAATGAAACATTGTGAATAAAATTAAACACAACAGCCAACTTTAAGAGCAGATTGGACACAGTTAAAAGGAGAGTTAGTGATATGAACAATAAATGTGAGGAAATTATCCATAGTACTACAGAGAAACAAAACTATAAAATTTAAAGGAGAGGTTAAGAGATATGGAAGATTAAATTAGAAGTTTCAATTTGGGTCTAATGAGAATTTTGAAAGGAGAAGAAGGGGCAGTATTTTTTTTTTTTTGAGACAGAGCCTCAAGCTGACACTCTGGGTAGAGTGAAATGGCATCACAGCTCACAGCAACCTCCAACTCCTAAACTCAAGCCCTTCTCCTGCCTCTGCCTTCCAAGTAGCTGGGACTACAGGTGCCCACCACAACGCCTGGCCATTTTTCTTTTTGGTTGCAGCCATCATTGTTGTTTGGCGGGCCCAAGCTGGATTTGAACCCACCAGCTCAGGTATATGTATGTGGCTGGCACCTTAGCCACTTGAGCCACAGGCAGTGAGCCAAAGGGGCAGTATTTCAAGTGACAATGTCTGCGAATTTTCCAGAACTAATAGGACATGAAACCTCAGATTGAAGATGCCCACTGAGTCCTGTGCTAATACATATATCTACTGCTAGATTCATTGTATAATGAGCAGAACACTGAGGCTAAGAGAACTCTACTTGAAGGATAGTAGAGAGAAAAGACAGACAACATACAAGGAAATAATGATTAGGAAAATGGGCTTCAGCAAAATAGAAACCAGAAGACAGATCTGATCTATTATTAGAACTACCAGGGAAGCACATTAAAATACAATAGTCTACCTCCTGATGCTATGATACGTTCAGAAATATGCATCTTAAAAAAGCTTTTCGGGTTATCAAGTAGATTTAAAAATGGTTTTATTCCTTAGCACCATTTGTATAAGCATATATATCTGTACATAAAATCACACCCACTGATCACAGGCTTTAGTTGAATTTATCTTCAACCTCCCACACACACTAAAAAAAAAATGGAGAAGTTGGAAACATAACCAAGGATAATTTCTAAAGGTTTATTTTTTTTTGCAATAATCTCTAGAAGGTGCATGCTATATAGTTCAAGACAGTGATCCCAAAAGAATGAGTAGAAGTTGGACAAACATCTTGACTCATAGTTCCATTTCTGTTTCCATCTTCACTAATACACAAATTTTGGCTAACACTTCCAGAATCCTGTGTATTTGTATGATGAGATGAATGAATGAATGACCTCATATTTGCAGAGTGTTTGGCAAGATATGCTTCTTATCTTACTTGATATTTCATATCAAATAAAAAACCCACCTTAACAGGTCACTATCATAAATTTAGTCTGCTGTACCTTTATGGACATCTATTCTCAGATTAATAGCTATTTATTTCATTGCTATAGTAAAGAATAATTCTACATTGAAGTAATAATAGGTATAATTAGAATATTTATAATAGCCATATGTTTTGAACTAGTAGCACCATATCTAGAAATCTATCTTAAATACCCCAAGCAGCACCCCCAAATCTCCATTATATTTAAAGATGTTTTATTGGTATTTCTCTGATGATTAGGGAAGATGAGTAGTTTTTCATATGTTTGTTAGCTATTCATCTGTCTTCCTTAGAGAAGGTCTTAGTCATGTCTTTTGCCCCATGATAGATGGGATTGTTAGCTCTTTTTGTTGTTGTTTAAATTGAGTTCTCTGTAGATCCTAGTTATCAACCCTTTGTAGGTTTGTAATATGCAAATATCTTTTCCCATTCTGAAGGTTGTCTATTTGCTTTTGTTGTTGTCTCCTTAGCTGTACAGATTTTCCACTTAATTAAGTCCCATTTATTTATTTTTCTTGTTGTAATTGCCATAGAAGTCTTCATAAAATCTTTCCCCAGGCCAATATCTTCAAGAGTTTTTCTCACACTTTCTTCTAGGACTTTTATCATTTCATGCCTTAGATTTAAATGTTTTATCCATCTTGAATCAATTTTTATAAGTGGAGAAAGGTGCAGGATAGTTTCAGACTTTTACATGTGGTTATCCAATTTTCCCAGCACCATTTATTGAACAGGGATTCTTTTCCCCAGTGTAGGCTCTTGTTTAGTTTATCAAAGATCAGGTGGCTGTGAGACAGGTTAGTTTCATCTCATAGTTTTCTATTTGATTTTAAATGTCTCTATTTTTATGCCAATACCATGCTATTTTGATCGCTATGGCCTTGTAATGTAGTCTAACGTTTGATAGGGTGATGCTCCAGGCTTTGTTTTTATTACTAAGAATTGCCTTGGCTAAACGGGGTTTCTTCTGGTTCCATACAAAATGAAAAATTATTTTTTCCAAATATTGAAAGTATGATGATGGTATTTTAGTAGGTACTGCATTGAATCTGTAGATTGCTTTGGGCAGTATAGACATTTTGACAATGTTAATTCTTCCCAGCCTTTTGCATGGCATGTTTTTTCATTTATAAATATCTTCTGCTATTTCTTTTCTTAGGGTTTCATAATTTTCTTTGTAGAGGTCCTTCACCTCTTTTGTTGTGCATTTTCCAAGGTATTTCATTTTTTGGAAGCTACTGTGAAGGGAATTGTGTACTTGGTTAGCTTCTCATCTTGGCTGTTATTGGCATATACAAAGGCTACTGATCTGTGGACTATATATATATTCATTCGAGCATTATATACTTATAGGTGAGAACTTGGAAGTTTCCAGAAGGGATGGAGGGCAGTGAGATTTTGGCTCTGTTTTTCCAGACACATGTGGGATTACATTTGCTTTTTGTCTTAAACTCCTTGTACATATAGTTTACTTTTTTTCTTTCAATTAAAAATGCTTATATAAAATGCATACTTCACATGATAAACTGTGGCAGTATAAAAACTATGCTTTGAACAGGCAATTTATAAAGGAGAAATTAAAATGTACCATGTACATACACATAAAAGAAATATTTAACCTCATTAGTAATAAAAATCAAAATAAAATTCCATTTTAACCCAATAGATTAACTCCTAGTTAAAAAAAAAAAGATTAATAATGTCCACTGTTGATGAAGTTATAGCAAAATGGCCACCACTTTATTGTTGGTAGTATAAATTGGTATATGCCTTTTAGATAAAAATTTGACAACATGAAACCAAAGTCTTAAAAATTTACAAATTTATTTTTACTAAGCAATTCCCTGAGAAGATATATATATATACACGTGTATATAGATATAGATATAGATATATTGTTTTAGATTTGGACAAGTGTAGTATTTTTTATATTGTGAAAAATTGGGCTATGTTAAATGTCCCCAAATAGGAAATATCTAAATAAGATATGATGCTATACAATGGGATACAGTTAGGAAAGCTATTCAAAAAATATAAGTAATAAAAAATTATAAAATAGCATGTAAAAAGAACAATAATTCTGTTAAATTTTATGTAAGAACAATGTAAAATGTCAAGAAACAGATGTACTAAGAATTGATGATTATATCTGGATGGTAGGGACTTATGAGTAGTTTATATTTTCTTTGCTTTTTTTATTTTCTCTAAATTTTGCCATAAAATTTTAATATTTTAGCACAAAATGAAATATAAACTTATGGTCATAAAAACATTTAAACAATACAAGATAAGGCCAATTATGGCAAAATATGTAGAAATATGTACTTTACAAGAAGGTGGGGCTAAGGAGCAACCTCTTCTAAGAGCAGTTTTCGTTGCCCAATCGAATTTGGGGCAAATATTTGCTACTTTCATCAGCTTTCATACTTTCTAATATGTTACCAATTTTATACTTAGAAAGACCTAGAAGGAAAAATTTTTTTTAAATATAAACTGGAACAAAGTAATTAGCATCTTTCTGTTACATTTTATTTTATACACCTCTCTGCTGTATGAAGTATCCATACTGAGACTTCACAAAAGTTTCTGGGCTCCAACCAGGCTATCACATTAGGAAATTTTCGTAAAATATTCCTAGTAAATTTGTGATTTCAATCACTGACAGCAAGATTTTTCTGCAATCCTCTTGTGAGTCCAGTGGGGAGCTGGGTGGGACTACACCTTAACCACCTCCACACAGCATTCCATCTGTCTCCAGAGGGGACAGAAAGCTGCCAGGGGATCTTGGCACCACTTTCCAGACCCACGTTGTGGTGTATTTGCTTTTTGGCTTGAACGCCTCACACATATGCTTTGCCTTTCCGCTTTCAAGCAGAGGGCTCCTTGCCTGCACCCGTCTGGATGTCAGCAGGTGGCCTGCTGGCCTCAAAAGCTTTCTGCATGAATTACTGTGTGTGGTTTCTGAAACTTGGCACCCCTCCCCCCACTTCCCACTTGTATTCCATTAAAAGCCGTCCAGATTCTTGGCTTTGATATTGGGCCAAAGCCAGGCTTTCCTCAAAGAGTCACCTAGTTTCCATTTGCTAAGATACCATATTCCATTCCCCTTTCCAGATAAAATGTGCTGTAGTCACTTTCCAGCTTCTGGGCTCAACTCCAGCCCTGACTCCACACAGCCATCTGAATGAGCTGATCTTAGCACTCCATGGCCCTAGAACCTTCTGTAGCTCCCCTCAGGTTCAGGATAATGTACATATTACTCAGATGGCAAGCAAGTATCTTTCATGATAGCACTCCCACTTACGTACTCAGTACTTACCAAGTTTCTGGTCTAGATAGGCTTTCTTACTCATCTCTGCTTTTCCACATGCTGTTCCTTCTGCCTTGTCCACCTCGTTTCCTGGGCAGCATCTCCTCATCTTTCCAAATCCAGCTTCAGTGTCACCTCTGCTGAGAAGCCCCACCTGATTTTTTCCCTCCACTGACTCTCCATCCAGCCAAGGCATTCTTGTATGTACCCCTGCAAACACTAAATAGTATTTGCTAGTCCATCACCGTCCTCCATTGTATCCTGAGCTCCTTGTAAGGAGGGCTGGTCCTTATCTTGTTTTTTTCTCAGTACCTAGCCTAATGTCCTACTTTCTCATAAATTGCAAGCTTGCAAAAAATATATCTAGTAACTCTACTCATGAGTATAATCTCAGTATTTGCAAGACGTGTACAAGAATGTACATAGCAGTAATCTGTGGGATCACACCTACAGTGCATCGTAGAAGGGTACAGGTGAAACTTACTAAATATAGAATATAAATGTCTTAACAATAACTAAGGAAATGGCATGAAGGCTATGTTAACCAGTTTGATGAAACTATTTCAGATTGTATATGAAACCAGAACATTGTATCCCACGATTGCATTAATGTACACAGCTATGATTTAATAAAAAAAAATTAAAAAAAAAAAAGAATGTACATAGCAGCGTGATTTGGATTAGTCTCCAAACTGGAAATAACCCAAATGTCTATTAACCATAGAATGGATAGTAGATCATGGCTTTTTGAATAGTTCTATACAACAATGAAAATGAGTGAATTACAGCTACATGCAACAACATTGAATTAATCCCAGAAACATAATGTTAAGTGGAAGAAGGCAGACTCAAAAGAGTTAATGATGTGTAATTCCATTTATATAAGCTCAAAAACAGTCCAAAGTCATCCATGGTGTTGAAGCCATAGAATGGCTACCTGGAGCTCTAGACCAGTGTTTTTTTAGCCTTTTTTATTTCATAGCACACTTGAACCTATAGTTAAGCTTCTGTGACACACTTAAATTATGATTATCACAAAAAAAGAATAAGAAAAACAGTAGGCTTACTGTGCTTTGAACTTTCAAAAATAATTTAATAAGGGATCTTTAAAACTTTCTGCAGCATACTAGCTGAAAATCACTGGTATAGAGGAACTGATCGGATACCAGTAATGTTCTAGTTCTTGATTTTTGGTGCTGGAGACATGGACATTTTCACACTGAAAATTTATCCTGTTGTATAATATTTATGATTTGTGCCCATGGATGTGTCTTATACTTTAATAAAGATGTTAATTTAGAGAAGTTCCCTCTGTGAAACACATTTCTCCGTGGAGTCTAGGACAGTGATTTGGACACAGGAAGGTTTGACTCAAGTGAACTGCCGGCTTGACTGACGCACTTTTCCCCACCCAGAATGGTGTCACAGGGCAGAAAGGAAAATTAAAGGAAAAACGATCTCCTTAGCTAGAGTTTAGGCTTTGCCTTGAGAAATGTGACGCTCAATCGTATCAGCAGGCGTTCTTCGGATAGGTTGACTTCTCAACTTGAATTTTGTCAAAATTGACTAGCTCTGGAATAAGCCAGGGCATAAATAAATAAATTAGAATTTTCCTCTTTGCTTGTTATCTTCAGCGTTTAGGCTTCTGTCATCAATGGGCATAAGCTTTGGGGCCTGCACACATCATTCAAATCTTCCACAAACCTCATTGATTCACATTTCACCATTGCAGTTTAAAATTGGATTTTCTTGGTATAAGGCTTGTGCTGAATTATCTAAATTAACATCTTTGAGCTAGTAGATTTTTTTGTCCTCCAAATTTTAAGTACCAGATGATGGGACATTTAAAATATATATATTTTTTCTTCTCTTGAAACAAACAGATAAGCGTGGAGAGGGAGTCTGGAGCCCCTTGTCTTTGAAATAGCTTCAGCCATTTTGGCTGCCGCCTTCTGCAGCCTGCACCCTGGAGCTGGGCCAGCCATTGCTGCAACAACTCACCGGATTTCTCTCTAACATTCCGTAATGAAGGCCTTTCAGTGTCTGCACAGATGGGAATTCTGCTGCCACCTTCTCATTTCACATTGTCTGCACTTTCTTTCCAAAGCACTCAGCCACCTAAAATAGAATCATAGTGTTTTGAGTCTGTGTGTAGGAATTCAGTGGGAGAATGGACAGCGTGTCTGTAACGCCTTATGATCACCACACCCTGAGTGATGTTTCTTATCGGAGGCTGTAAGATAGATAAAGGATGCGGAGGAGTGCTCAGAGGTCTCTCAGGAAACAGCACTGGATTTCTTTTAAGGGGATGGTGGGGGAGGACCCACCATAGGGGAGGACCCACCATAAGGCAGGACATCGGTGCTGACAGGAGAGCAAGGAGGAAAGAGGGGCCAGGAGAGTTTGCCAGCCCCCTTCATGAATGAAGTTAACTGACTGAGTATTTACTATATACTAGGCACTATTCTTAGCATGTTGCATGTATAAAGTCAGAATTCTTACAGTGACTCCATGTGATAGATTCTATTTTTATTCCCATTTTACAGATGGATCCTGAGGCCCATGGTGATAGCCTATCTCCCTAATCTGATTAGAAGCTCTGCTTACCATCTCTTCGACTTAGTGCTTATCTCTTTCACAGTACAAGGCTCAGAGCCTTGCAATCAGTAATTCCTCAACTAATATTTGTCCATTTAATTATGTGCTTCATGGAACTGAAGACTATAGAATTTAAAAAATATTTCTGACAGATATTCTACCTTTCTACTTCTGTCAACATGAGGACTGTGCAATGGAGTGGGTGGGGTTGATCACAACCACAGTAACAAAAACAAATCCTTAGTTGATACATTCTGCATGCCAGACACTGTGGTAAGTGATTTATCCCTCTTGATCTCAGTTCCCCTTACCCCTCATAGGATCACAAAGAGGTTGCAAAGTGCTTGCAATAGAAGAAGGCATTGTAGCAAAAGGAATACAAATCTAGTCAGTCAGAAAAAATCCTGCGTTTAGTACTACCCAAGAATGCATGCCCTAAAGATCCTCCTTTGGAGGCGAGCCAAACGTTTAGCTCTAAGCTTGCTAGTGTTTCCAGTGAAAATGGACACACAATCAATTACAGCACTTACATGCTTTAAGATAAAGACAAGCCAGCTATTCAGATGGAACACACATAAATGTTGCGTCAAACCATTTCCCGTTCCAATTCTCAGTGTCAGCCAATCTCATTTTGCTGAAGAGCAGGAAGATAAACTCCATGCTGGGAGGAGGCTGGGTCTTGGGGTGCAGTTGTGTTTGGTTTAACTGATTCTATTTAGGAAATTCTCTATGACTGCTATTTCTCACGACCACAGCCCCATAATGTCTGTGCCAGGCAGTTATCCAGACAATTAAAAGCTGCATGGGTGTTTTAATATGACACCTATTAACATACACTATAACTAGCAGGCCCAAGAACAGCGTTTAAAAAAACTCAGTCCTCTAGGCAATAGAGAGCTTTAAAGATTGAATTTTTCAGTGGAGAAGATGAAATCCAAACTCCTTTGCATGATTTGTGGTACTTTTCACAACCTGACCTCAAGCTGCTTTTCCAGATCTAATTTATTATCCCCCTCAGCATCTTCATGCCCCATTCAAACCAAGCTGTATGGAGTTCCATGAATACACTCAGTGCTTCCACTCATCAAGACCTCGTCTGTGAGTCTAGAATTCTACAATTCCCTCTCCTTTCTCCCTTCTCCCCTGGCTTCTCTGCCTAGTGGGTCATGAAGGATGTCACCCTTCCTGTGAACCCTGACTCACTCCACCTAGCAACCACTCTTACCCTTTACAAGGTTCCCATGGCATCTTGCTCATATCCTATGTCATTATCCCGGTTGGTTAGCTTCTCTGATTTTTCTGCCAAACTGTGAACACCTTGAGGGTGGAATGTGTCTTATTTATCTTTCATACCAGCATTGGGGACATAGTCAAACCTGGATTTATTTCACCAAATATTTATTGAGCGCTTCCTATACTGAAAAAGCAAGCTGAGAAAATTTCTATTCTGTGATGCAAAGCAAAAATACATGAGTTACTCTCCAGGTGATCCAAATATGTCTCCACTCTTCTCCAAAGCCATGCGGTGGTATGTAAATGGATTATTCGATAGGGCTTGGTAGAGAAAAGGATGGCCCAATAAATAGTTCAAATAAACCACACACTAATTCCACTGAACTATTTTTTCACTAACAGTATTTTCCACATTTGAAAAGCTCCACTTGTTTATTTAAGTGTCTTCTCTTGTGTGTGCAACATCTGCCGTGCCAAAGAACTTTGCAAAATTATATTTGGTGTGTGGAAGTATCACTTTACCCACCAATAAAACGTATGGCCCTTACAAATAAAACACAGCAACTATCCCAAGCGACCTTGATAATATTGCAACAGAGCTAAGAAGAAGATCGGAATGAAAAAATATTAACTATTTCTCCTTCATGGCCTGACATTTAAGAGCTAAATTGCCAAATCTCATTGCTATTGAAAGAACCTATTTGGGTGGAGACCACAGAAAGTATTGTGCAAATCCAATCTTATTTCTAGACTTCCAAATCTTTTAACTAACCATCCATCACAAAAAGTCTTATTACAGACATGCAGAGTTGCATAAGTACTGCATAAATATGAAAACATTTCCCCACATGGTGTTTCAGAAATGTGTTGAGCAATGGAAGCATTTTAGATACAGAAATTGGAAACAGGATTTGAAAAGTTTTGCAGCAAATTGTTTATGGTTAACATACGTGGCCCATCACAGCTAATGTCATGGTGGAGGGCAAAGAATGTGGAAGGAATATTATCATCTTACAAGGCATCTGTCTCAAGGGATGCCTCTGTAAAATTTTTAGGCAAAGAATAATGGGCCAATTCTATAGATCCAGTGGGTTCAGGTTCAGCTCTGAGGACTCAAGGTTCTCAAATTCCTTAGATGTCCTTAACCTATGTCCCAGGGTCCCATTCCTTCTCTCTCAAGGCCCTGACTTTACTTTTGGAATGAGAGTCACCAGAGCTTCAAATTAACCCTTCTCTGGAATTAGACTCACACAATTAGGTCATAAGCCTGATTTTCAAGCCAACCTTCCTTCTGTCTACAGTACTCAAGGATTTCTTTAAGTGCTGTCAGAGAGGCCTTTTGATTTGGGGTATGTTATGTCCTGAATTAGTGGTTAATTCAATTGAGTCTGCCAAATCCACAACCCTAGAATACCACTGGCGTTTTGTCTTTTAAGTGTTGGTGAGTTTGTGAACGGGATGGATGTTATCTCATCCCACTGGGGGCACAGGTAAGATTGTTAGTAAGTGTGATATTCCAGCATGTTGAGTGATATTAGTGTTCACTTGCCTCTTATAATGGTGTTCTCATCTGGTTAGCTCAATAGCTAATACATGAAGCATTTGCTGTATCTTATAATTACAATAATTTTACTCCATAGTCAAGACAAAATACCAAGGAATGTAGAAGCCAGAATTCCTAGATACATGTCCTTTTGCATGTGTCTTACAAACTAATTAAGTTTAATAACTAAAAACATTCCTGGCAGTTTCTACTGTGCACTGACTTTGAAGAACTTCTTAAAGCAGTACTGTTGTTAGACTGTTACGTTCTGCCTGTGCCTTCCTTATGGTGATTTTTATTTTTATAAGAATGTTCATCTCTGCTTTGGAGTGTCATCATTTATTCTTTTTATTATCCTGGAGCCTTCTTTTCCAGTACATTTTGGATAAATGAACTAATATGAAAGCACATAATAAACCCACGTGTGGCATTACAGCAAGTATCAAGAGGCCAGGAAACATCAATTTGCATTATTTGTTCATTTCTTTTCTCTTCTCTCTGTCCTTAAAATAGTGAACTGGGCTTGAGATTTCAATTAGAAAACCAGAATTCCACACCTACGCCTGTCATTTATTGCTTCTAAAACCTCAGTAATTACTCTCTGAGCCTCCATTTTTTTGCATCTTAAATAGGGATGATCAGAAAATGCACTTGGTATCATTCTAATACTCCTCCTTGCTCCTCATTCTCTAGTCACATTAAGTTTAGTTTCCACACCATGCCCAACTCTTTCTTTGCCACAATTTTATGCTTGATTTTCCTCTGCCTGAAATGCTCCTCTTGCTCCTCTTCAAATGGCTGGCATTTTATTCTTTAGATCTCACCTTAAATGTGACTTCACTTCAGTCCTAAGGAATCTTCCCTTCACTGCTCTTTCCAAAGTAAATTATGTCATAAACTTCCCCATAACCGAACACTTTTCCCTTATCACACGCATAACAATCTTTAATTATTGTATAAGCATGTGTAATTTTTTTGTCTGTACACCTAGCAAGAATGAGACTTATGAAAATGCAGTGTTAGTTCAGAGGTTGGCAAAAAATAGACTCTTAATAAATATCTGTTAAATAAACGTCTGAATTTACTTTGTTGAGCTTGAATGTACTATTAATGTATGTGTATATGAGAAAAATATTTTAATTATTATCTATACTGAATTCTAGGTGCAAATAGTATTCTATAATATTCAAAAATATTCCTAAGACCCATGAAGGGATCCTGCATTAAAAATAGCAGTATCTCTATAAACTTTATGGATTTTTCTTATGTGGTAATGCTTCAAATGCTTATATCCAAAAGTCTTGCAGTTTTTTCTCAAATATGTCAGTTACTTTATTTTTAGTAAATTATTTTGTGTGCAAAATATGAGTTATGAAAGAACGCCACATTTTTGCAGGCTCTAGTTGTGTAAAGGATTATGATTATATATACAGTGAGGAATAGCCTTTCCTTTTGCCTACCAGTCAAATTGTTCGAATTCCTTTGATGTTGAAGTTAAGTAAGACAAGCAGCATAGAGTTGAAATAAATGCACCTCTGAAATGCCAATCACAGAAGTGCCATTGGCCTTGAGCCCTGTCTTAATTAAACATTGGCTGTGTGTGAGAATGAACTACTTTTGGCCACTGTCATATGATTCGTATCCATAATGAGAAAAATGTGAGGCCTCAGGTTCAGGTGAAGGTTGAAACTCTCCAGCCTACTGAAGGAAGTAGATCATGACCTTTCAGAGCTATCACTTTAAGTCCATTTTCTTTTCAGCCACCTGGAACATCAAATCAAGAAGCATCTTTGAAAGTCTCAGATTTTGAATTGCAAAGTGAAACCCAAAACATCTAGCTGTTATGCACAGACCTTGGGCAAGGGGAAATTAACCAAGCAGTGGTTTTTTAAAAGAGAAATTTGGCTGGCATCTTTTATACATGAGATAAAGGAAGCTTAAGTTGAAAACTTTTCCAGAAACAAAATCTTTTATGACTGTAATTCTTTCACCAGTGTAATAATAATAAGTCTTGGAGTTATCATTGGAAATACACAGACTGGGAATGGTAGTCTGGAAAGCTGATGAAATTACTATGATCAGTTACAAGTCCATCTCCATGTAATAGTGTGCTGGTTCTCACAGGCACACAGCCTGCCTCCAGTAGATTATTTAATAATTTTCCCACATTACATTTCCCTAGATACTTTCTATAGGGATATAAGAAGTAGGATATAATTCAAGGACTCATTAATTTCTTAGAGGCCTTGGAGTTTCATCACTTTCCTTTTCACATGGGGTCCAGATAGGAAGGAACACTATTGGCTTTATATTTTGAGCACCTGCAAATGAGCCAGGACCTACACATATATTATTTCATCTCATTCAGCCCTCTCTGTAACACTCTATTTTTCTTTTGAAAGGTTGATTGCAAGAAAACTGACACAGATCGCCAGTGAGCACAAATGGGTAAGTGGCAAAGCATGAGTACAAACCCATCTCAGACAGACCCCAAGGCTCATGCTCTTTTCACGACACTATCTGCTTTTCGTTTGAAGTCTATTAAATGTAAGCCTATTCTTCTCATCAGTGTGAAGGCCAGTGATCCCTAGGATGGAAGATTGGGCCATTAACCTCCAAAGAAAGCTCTCTACTTTTGAATCTAAATTCAGCTCCTCAGAGAGTTTTCTTTCTGGTGCTTATGGGGGTGTCTGTTGACATTTTCAGCCATGGTGGCAGCATCTTTAGCTTTGATTCCATTAATATTAATGGCCAGGAGTTAAGGTTGGTTCCTACTTGATGCTCATATCTTTCTGCAGGAGAAACTCTCTTCAGTAGTGGTTGCTTTAAGAAGTGGTGGCTCTCACCTATCCCACCCTCACACCATCCTTTGCCTTGCCCACTACCAATACAATCCTTTGGCAACAAATAATTTTTCTAAACTATTATGTCATAAACTTCCATAAACTTTCATAAACTAAAAGCCAAATTGTCAGCGTAGTTCTCTTTGGGCTCTCCAGTTTCAGGTAGCTTTCACTACCCAATAGATGATTATAAATGAAGCCACAAAGCTCTTTGGGGGGAAATTAATGCAATTCCTATGTGAATTTCCACTGAGCACCAACTTTTGGGTGGCTCATCCAGGGTTTTACTTTGCTTGAAGTCAGGAAGTACTCAGACTTCTCTTAATGTCAAATGGGGATTATTCCCCAAGGAGACAGAAATAGGAAATGATATATTCTCTTCTGGAAATATATGGATTCAGGTAACATAAAGATGGGATGATGTAAAATCTCAGACTCACCCTTCATGGTACACAGGAACATTTAAACAAAGACCAAAAGAGGTCCCAAGAGATTCTTTAGTAATTCTAAATAGTTACCTGGGGGAGTAAAATTGGAAGCATATTCTCTAGTCTTCAGGAAATCATCATCCACTGATCACCACTCCCCAGCTAACACTGCAAGGAACAGAGACAAGCCTTCCCTACTGAACCCTGCCCAAATTAAAGATTTATGAGAAAAGAGGGGGAAACAAAGGATTGTCATAAACTGATTTAATAGAAAAATATAATTTCAACTCTTAAGGGCCTAACGCTCCTCTGAATCTGCCTGTATCACTCATATATTAATTACCTATTGTGTTTTAGAAATTATTCTTTAATATGTTTAGAAAATATGTTGCCAGTTCAATGGTTCTCTTCTTAGAGATAAGTGTTTCACACTACATTTGCTGAACTATCTGTATCTTCTAGCACATTGACTTTCTAGTCAGTATTTCTATAAATATTGCTTAGTTAATTAAACCAGAAGCTATGTGTTCTATAAAATAAAATAATTTCATATTGTGCCCGCTCTGCAAACATAAGATATAGTACATAAGGGGAAGACATATTTAAACCTACCCAAGCACTGAGTATGTAAGCATACTGACATTTTTTTTTAATTTATTGAATCATAGCTGTGTATATTAATGCAATCATGGGGTAGAATGTGCTGGTTTCATATACAATCTGAAATATTTTTATCAAACTGGTTAATATAGTCTTCATGGCATTTTCTTAGTTATTGTGTTAGGACATTGATATTTTGCATTTAGTAAGTTTCACCTGTACCCTTCTAAGATGCACTGTAAGTGTGATCCTGCCAATTACTCTTCCTCCTCCCCCGCCCCTCCCCTCCCTTGCCCCTTGCCCCCTATTCTTGTACTATAATTGGGCATATTCTTCTTAGCAAAGTATCTCAAGAATGGAAGAAAAAGTATCCAATGTACTCAGGCCTACTATGAAACTAATCTTTAGCTTTCATATGAAGGCTATAACCCAATTATAGCATATGTCAGTATGCTATAATTGGGTTATAGCCATAGTAAGATATTGAAGTATTTCCATTATAGAACTTTGTATAATCACCAATTCTTCAGTCTTCTGAAGTTATTTAATGCTCTACTGGAATTTGATATCCAAATCATTAAATTTATTTAAAAAGTCAAATCACATTAGAGACTCATCACTCAACATAATTTTCTGATTAATGAGTTACAGCACAAATGAAGCAAGTTTGCAGTTAATGAACTGCAAACAAATCTATCTGTAAATAATAATTACCATTAATAACCAAATTAGACTTTAGGTTTATTTTCTTTGTATTTACATTAATTTGATTCCTTTACTCAAATCAATTAAGTTTCATCTAAAGATGATTAGAGAGATATGACTTCTAAATTTTTAAAAATAAGCAACTTTTTGAAGTCTCTGTAAATCTCCTAAGGGCATACAGCAAATGAAGAAATATTTATTCAAGAAAATCTGTATTCAACAATATCTGGCAAGAGTACCAAGAATATGCAATGGAAAAAGGAAAGTGTCTTCAATAAATGGCCTTGGGAAGACTGCATAGCCACATGCAAAACAAACAAACAAAAAACTCTTGTCTTAAAAATTTAAAAAGTTTACAAAAATTAAAATAGATTTTAGATTTGAATTTAAGATCTGAAACTGTAAAACTCCTAGAAGAAAACATAGGGAAAAACTCTTTGACATTGGCCTTGGTAATAATAATTTTGTTAAGTTGCATATCAAAAGCATAGGCAACAACACTAAAAATAAACAAATGGGATTGCATGAAAGTAAAAAAGTTCTGCATAATAGGAAAACAATAGTCTATAGAATGGGAGAAAATATTTTCAAACCATATATGTGATAAGTAGTTAATATTCAAAATATATAAGAAACTCACACAATTCAATACCCCCCCCAAAAAATTAAAAAACGAACAAAGGACCTAGACAAAAGGAATAGACTTTTTTTTCTAAAGAAGATATCCTAATGACTAATAGATATTTTAAAAAATGTTCAGCATCACTAATCATCAGAGAAATGCAAATTAAAATCACAAGGAGACATCACCTCATACCTGTTAGAATGGCTATTATCAAAAAGACAAAAGATAGCAAGTATTAGAGAGGATGTGATGAAAAGGGAACACTTGCATACGGTTGGTAGGAGTGTAAAGTAGTACAGTCATTATGGAAAACAGTTTGGAAGCTTCTGAAAAAAAATTAAAAATAGAACTACCATATGATCCAGCAATTCCACTACAAGATATAGATCGAAATAAAATGAAATCAGTTTGTCAAAGAGATATCTGCACCACCATGTTCACTGCAGCACAGTAGCCAAGATATAGAAATAAGACAAGTGTCCACTGACAGATGAAGGGATAAAAAAAGTAATATATACACAATAAAACATTATTCAGCCATAAAATAGAAGGAAATCCTGCCATTTTAAACAACATAGGTGAACTTAGAAGCCACTATGCTAAGTGAAATAAGCCAGATAGAGAAAGACTAATACTTTTTGGTCTTATTTACATTTGGAATCTAAAAGAGTTAAACTCACAGAAACAGCAGAACAGTGGTTGTCAGAGGCTGGGAATAGAGTATAACAGGAGGTGTTGACCAAAGGATATAAACTTTGAGTTATACGATGGATAAGATCTGGCGATCTCCTGTGCAACAGGGTGGTGATGGATATGTGGATTAATTTGATTATGATCAACCCTACACAGTGTATATGAATATCAAATCATCATATTGTATACCTTGAATATGTATAATCTATATTTGTCAATTAAATATTTTAAAATTTTTTAAAAAGGATGATTTGCTTAATCTTGTCAATAATAGTGAGAGCCTATGTCACTTAAGTCATGATCAATTCCCTACTTTATATTTATCTTTCTCAATATGATCAAAACTGGGGGATAGGGGGTTGCTTCCTCTTCTCTAAGCTACCAGTTGAGTGAGATAATATTTCCCTGGGATGGGCGAGCTGTGAGCATTTTTCATCTTCTGGCTACATATTGCAAAGTCTAGTTCCCAGATAAAGGTGGCAAAGACCCAGGCATACTAATAACCCCACTAGTTCCACCTCAGATATAGAAGGTTGATAATACTGTGACCCAATTTTCTTCATCCCAGTTTGTTCAGAGGGAGGATCTCCCATACTGGGAGAGGCAAACGGAGAATACCAGAGGCTTTTCCCTTGCCCAGTGCCCACCTCATAAAACATGGTATTCCAAGGGAAGTAGGCATTGTCCTTGCCATCAGTTCTAGAGAAGTGGGTCAAAGATTTTTCCAGAGGGAGAGGTATTTCAAAATAATATAAGATGTAGAAGCTATCCCCAGAGAAACTGAATTTATTCACAATAGAATGTGGGAAAGTTCGATCCCAAAGGAACTCTGAAAGAACAATGGAGATTTTGGTGATAAGCAATAAGAGGAGGTGACAAGCTCCCTGAGAGTAATAAATAAAGCAGTAAGCCAGATAGGTTACCACAGACAACCAAGGAAACAGATAATTGCTAAGATGAGCCTTTTTGGAGTCAGAACAAATTTCTAAGTCTTGCTCTACAAGGAGCCCCAAATTAATTGAATCAGACTGTGGAGCAATTTATGCACCAGAACATTATTTTTTTTTAAATGTCATCCAGCATTTAATGCATCCTAACAGCTAGATGTGATGCCAGCAGACACAGTTTAACAGCAAGATAAGGACAAGAGACAAAGAGAACCCTGCTAAAACCAATCATCCCAGAGTAACTGTGCCCATTCCCAAGTCTGACCCCTCTCAAGAATAACATTTGAGGCATCACCAGTATACGGGGTATAGATTTTATTAAAATACTTCTGCCAAGTTACTAAACAAATAATCAAATAACAAGAACAAGTGCAGAAAGAGGGAAATCAGTATGGAAAGTTGCTATAATCTGGTTTCCCTTCAGATCTTATAAATCTTTTGCCTTTTACCAAAGCTGATATCTGTAGTATCAAAAATGTTCAGTTTTCAACAACAACATAAAAATTGTGAAACATTCAAAATACAGGACAGTATGATCAATACGCTGGGGATAAAAAATAAGGTAGCAGAAATGGCCTCTAAGAGGACCCAGATTTAAGATTTAACATACTTCACAGCAGCCACTATAAAATGATTTAAAGAACTAAGAAAACCATACTTAAGTAAAGGAAGATATGCTTACAATGTCTCATCAAATAGAGGATAAAAACAAAGAGATAGAAATTATAAAAATGAGCTAAATGAAAATTCTGGATTTGAAAATATAACTAAAATGAAAAATTCTTTGAAAGGACTTAATACTGTTTAAACTGGCAGAAGAATAAATCAACGATCTTAAAGATAGATCAATATAGGCTATGCTATTCAAAATAACAGATCAAGAATGAAGAAAATTGAACAGCACTTCAGAAAAATGTGGAATACCACATATGTATAATGGAATTATCAGAGGGAGAGAAGAGCAAGGAGTAGAAAAATAATTCAATGGAATGATGGCTGAAAACTTTGAAAATCTGATGCAAAATAGTACTTTACACATCCACGAAGTTCAACATATTCTAAGTAGTATAAAATCAAAGAGATGTATAGCCAGATATGCCATAATTGAAATGTGAAAAGACAAAGAGAGAAATTATTGAAAGACCCAAGAGTAAATGTCTCAACATATACAAGGGAACACCACCACCACCACCAAATTAATAGCTGATTTCTTATCAGAAACAAAGATGTCAAATGGCACAGGGATAACATATTCAAAGGTTGAAAGAAAAAATGGTCAACCAAGAAATTTACATCCACCATATAGAATCCAAAAACAATAGAGAAAATCAATAACCAAAATATTATGTGAAAAGACCAACAAAATCTCTAGCTAAACTTAATACCAAAAAAAAGAGAAGACTCATATTACTAAAGTCAGAAATAAAATAAAATGAAAAAAAAAGAAATAAAATAAAATGAATGTAAGAAAATATTGTGAACAATTGTGTGCTAACAAATTAGAAAATCTATTCTAACTAAAATGAAAAAAATTCCTAGAAAGACACAAACTACCAAACATGATAAAGAAAAAATAAATAAATAATATTAAAAAGTGGTAAAGAAGCAATAGGCAAACTGAATAAATGTATAAAAGTAAAGAGATTAATTAGGAATAATAATTTTTAAAAGCTAAATAAAAGGAAAGTCTAAGACCAAATGATTTCAAAGTTAGTACCATACTTTGTGAACTCTTCCAAAAAATAGAAGAAGAGAAACAATTCATTTTATGAATTCAGTATAACCCTGATACCAAAACTGGACAAAGATTTCTGAAGAAAAGAAAATTATAGGCCAATGTCTTTTATGAATCTAAACACAAATATCTTTAACAAAATTTAGCAAACCAAATCAAGCAACATGTAAAAAAGATTACACAGCATGAGCAACATATGCAAATGATTATACATCATGATAAAGTAGGATTTATCTTAGGAAAGCAAGGTTAATTCAATGTTCTCAAATTAATTAATAAAACACAAGATTATCTCAATAGTTGCTAGAAGAGAATTTGATAAAATAAAACACTCTTTCAAGATAGAAAAATACTAGGAATTGAAAAGAACATCCTCAATCTGAAAAAGAATGCTTATGAAAAACTTGTCATCCTTAAAAGGACAAATATAAATGCTCTCATCCATCCATTATCAGGAATAATATAAAAATGACTGTCTTATTCTCACCACTTCTGTTTAATATTGTACTAGAAGTTCTACCCAGGGCAATTAAACAAGCAAATTTAGAAAAAAGTCATCAGATTGTAAAGGTAGAAGTAAAACTGTTTGCAGATGATGCAGGGTATAAGATTAATATACAAAACCTAACTGTATTTCTACATAATAGCATGAATAATTATAAATATTAAAAATATAATTCCACTTATAAGAATATAAAAAAAAACTTAGAAATAAATTTCACAAAAGAAGTATAAAACTTACCCCCTGGAAATGACAAAACTCTGAAAGAATTTAAAGAAGACCTAATTAAATGGAAAGATATTCTATATTCGTGCATTGGAAGTAATAAGATGGCAATCCTCCCCAAATTTATATACAGATTCAACCCTGTCAAATTTAATCCGACTTATTCACAGAAATTGAAGTGATGGAATAGAGAACCTAGAGATGATCCCAGACACATATTGCCATTTGATCTTCAATAAACCCAACAAAAGCATACCCTGGGGACAAGATTCTTATTTAATAAATGGTGTGTGAAGACCTGGTTAGCCACATATAGAAGACTGAAACTAGACCTGAAACACTTATCACTTACAAAAATTCACACACATTGGATAAAAAATTTAAATTTAAGACATGAAACAATAGGCAGGTCATGGTGGCTCGTGCCTATAATCCTAGCACTCTGGGAAGCCAAGGTGGGTGGATTGCCTAAACTCAGGAGTTTGAGAGGAGCATGAGCAAGAGCAATAGCCCATCTCTACTAAAAATAGAAAAATTAGCTGGGTGTAGTGGCAGATCCCTGTAGTCCCAGCCACTTGGGAGGCTGAGGCAAGGTGATTGCTTGAGTCCAAGAGTTGGAAGTTGCTCTGAGATAGAATGCCACAGCACTATAACCAGGGCACAGAGTGAGACTCTGTCTCAAAAACAGTAAAAAAAAAAAAATTTTTTTTAAGATGTAAGACAACAAAAGTTTTAGAAGAAAGTGTGGGAAAAACTCTTAACAATATGGGCCTGGGAAAAAATTTGATCAAAAAGACCGACCCCTTTGGCAATTGCAGCAAAACCAAAAATAAATGAATGGGACATAATCAAACTCAAAAGCTGCTGTATAGCTCAGGGTAAAATAACTAAGGCATACAGATAATCTTCAGAATGAAAGAAGATATTTGCATACTACAAATCTAACAAAGGTCTGATAACTAGAATCTACAGAGAATTCAGACTAATCAACAAGAAAAGAGCAAACAATCCCATTTATCAGTGGGCAAGAGACATGAACAGAAACTTCTCTGAAGAAGACAGTTTAATGGACAACAAACACATGAAAAAAATGCTCATTGCCTCTAATCATCAGAGAAATACAAATCAAGCCCACCTTGAGATATCACCTAACCCTAGTGAGAATAGCCCGTGTCACAGAGTCCCAAATCTGCAGATGCTGGTGTGGATGCAGAAAGAAGGGTACACTTACACTGGTAGTGGGATTGAAAACTAATATAGCTTCCATAGAAAGAAGTATGGAGAATCCCCAAAGAGCTAAAAGAAAACCTGTTTAATCCTGCAATCCTATTACTAGGTATCTACTCAGAATAGAAATCATTTTGCCATAAGGACTCTTGCACTAGAATATTTATTACAGGTTAATTCACAATCACTAAGATGTGGAACCAACCCAAGTGCCATCAACTCATGAGTGGATTAATAAACTGTGGTATATGTATATCATTGAATACCATTTATCCATAAAAAGATGGTGATTTTACCTCTATAGTATTAACCTAGATGGAGTTGAATAACATTCTACTTAGTAGAGTATCACAAGAATGGAAAAACAAGTGTCCAATGTATTCAATACTAAAATGAAACCAATAGATAAACAACAATAGCCCCACAAGAGAGAAAAACAAAATTAAATTCAAGTAGGGGGAGGAGGGCAGAAGAATGGGGTTGTGGGGAAGATGGAGGGGGACTGGTGAACTCTCACATCATGGGCACAAGGGTATATAGCTTGCTTTCAGGGTGAAGAGCCCAGTTAGAACTTGAACTTTACCTAACAAATGCAATGTAACCTAATCATTTGTACACGCAATCTGAAATTTTTAAAAAAGAAATTGAAATGATGATCCTAAAATTCATAAAAAATTTAAGGGACCCAGAATAGCCACAACAATCTTGAAAAAGAAAGCAAAAAAAGGAGGGGGAAGACTCTGACTTCCCAATTTTAAAACTTACTACAAAGCTATAGTAATCAGGACAGTGTGATACTGGCATAAGGGTAGACATATAGATTTACACTTATGATTATAAATAGAATTTGAAGTCAAGATTTTGCCCTTAGATTATGGTCAATTGATTTTCAACAAGAGTGACAAGACACTTTAATGATGGAAAGAATAGTCTTTTGACAAATGGTTCTGGGACAACTGGGTACCCAGATATAAAAGAATGAAATAGGATCCTTACCTCACATCATATATAAAAATTAACTCAAAATGGATCAGAATTCTAAATTTAAGAGCTAAAAATATCAAACATTTAGAAGACATAGTCATAAATTATGACCTTGAATTAGACAATTCCTTAGATATAATACCAAAATCCTAAGCAAAGAGAGAAAAAATAGGTAAATTTGGCTTCAACAAAATAAAAAATTTTTCCACTACCAAGAATACCATTAACAAAGTTAAAAAACAATCCACTAAATAGCAGAAAATGTTTGCAAATCATATATATGTTAAGGAATAAAGAACTCTTAATGATGTAATAATAAAATAAAAGTACCTCAATTAAAGTACCTCAATTAAAACCAGGCCAAGGATTTTAATAGGTATTTTCCCTAAGAAGATATACAAATTGGCCTACAAGCGCATAAAGCTACTCTTGACAACATTTATCATCAGAGATATGTAAATCAAAATTACAATGAGATACCACTTCACACCCACTAGAATGACTTTCTTTCTTTCTTTCTTTCTTTTGACACAGAGTCTCACTATGTCACCCTTGGTAGAGTGCCATGGCATCAGAGCTCAAACTCTTGGGCTTAAGCAATTCACTTGCCTCCAGTCTCCCAAGTAGCTGGGACTAGAGGTGCCTGCCACAACACCCGGCTATTTAATTTCTTTTTTTTATATTTCAAGTTAATGGGAAGGTACAAACAACTAGGTTACAATGTTTGCATTTGTTAGGTAAGGTCCCTCTTGTAGTTGTGTCTTGCAACCAAGGGGTGTGCCATATACCCTTATATTGTGCCCACTAAGTGGGAGCACACCAATCCCCTCCCTTCTTCTCCCCTCTGCCCTGTTCCCCCTCTCTCCAACTTAATTTGAATTGAGTTTTTCTCTTATGTGGATCATCTACTGGTTTCATATTAGTATTAAGTACATCCGATACTTGCTGCTAAAAAGATATTATAAAAAGTATAATAAGTTATGTATATAGTATAACTTCATCAATACTTTTTAAAAATATATATATACTTTTTACATATATAAAATATATATATTTATATATATATATATATTTTAGTAGTAAGACAGGATTTATTTACAGAAAAGAATACAGAAGCACCAGAGCTCCTGGCAGAGAGAAAACTCAAGTTGGGAGATAAAAGCTCGCTCTCTGGACTCTTTGTCTAGGGGTGTGTATAGTCGCATGGGGACCTCAGTAGTTACATTTAGCAGGGCTTGGTAGTTACATTTGGGTATCTGGGACATGTCTGGGTTCTGTTTGGGACAAGGTGTGTAGAACTTGTCTGGGATGTGAATGAATGGCTACAATGCCCAATCCTAGGAAACGTGTGTGAAATTGACCAGGCGTAGAAACGGGGATTCCCTGTTCAGTCATAAGTGCACAGGGAGGGAAACCTAAGGTGCTGGTATTTCCCCAACAGTTGCCTGGCCCCTCTGGCTATTGGAGCCTCCTGCAGGGCCCCCCTGCCTACCCTCCTGCCTGCTGGGTCCTCTGCTCGGTGCCACCGTATCAACATGTCCAAGGCGGAGGCAGACGGTCTGCGCCCCCTACCCCCCAGCTCCACAAGCTGGCTGGGGTGCCCCTTGTCCTCTATCATCCTGTCAACCCCCTCCCTCCTCCACTTACAGAGGTCCTGCCTTTACAGGCCAAACTCATGTACATCTTCCACCTGTGGAATGATTATTTTATATGTCATTCCTGTCTCCCTAAAATGTGCAGACCCAACCATGTCTAGATCACTTGCGGGACTCAGAATCAACCCCTCTAAATTATTTTACAGAGTTTGGAGGCTCTTTTCCATTCAAGAGTCAGTTATTGTCACATCTGTCAGTCCAAGAGCTTTTCCTTTTACATTTTGTCTTTTTCATTCACATTTTTGGAAGGGATGATGGTGGTACTGATGCCCATAATCCTAGCACTCTGGGAGGTGAAGGTGGGTAGATTGCTTGATCAAGAGTGATAACCTGTCACAATATTAATATTCCAGCAGTTTGTATTGAAGTCAGACACCCTTAGGAGAGCCTTGTGCAGTTTCATAAAATTACTTCTTTGCCTATTTGGCTGTCTTTTCCAAAGCACTAATTTGACTACTAAAGAAAATATAATGCACACATTCACAACTTTTGCAGTTTCCATGAAGATGGCATCAAAACTGCCATGTAAGGAGGCTTTGGTGTTGACATTCATGACAAACAACACACTCCTAAGGAGCAGAGTCCTTCCTCAGCACTGGCTCTGGCTTAGAGGCTCTTCCTCCAGTATTTGTGGTTCCTATTTTTGCTCTAGGCCAAAGAGCACCTCTGGTTTGACAACACAATACCTCTCAAGAGTTTCCCTTCAGAGAAGTTTGGGGAGGGGACTGAAAATTTCCATTTCAAACAAGTTCACAGGGATACTGAGGCTGCTGGTCACAGATTCTTACTTTGAGAAGCACTGCTCTTATATTGACATAGTCTTGCTCATTTTGTGTTACTAGGAAGATGCAGACAACTTTGCAGACATAGCACACTGGCGCCTCCCGGGTTCGCCCCTCCCAACTCTTCCAACTCATCTGCCATTTCCTGGTGCTGTAGTACTGGCCATAGAAGAGCGAGCAGACTCTGTGACCCCCAAATGACTCAAAAACACCAGGCCTGAGAAAACAAAATACAGCGTGGACACGGAGTGGGAGGTGGAGCGCAGGAGGCGAAGTTATAATATATTGATGAAGTTAGAACCCTAATACCCTGCTAATAGGACTATTAAATGGCAAATCCATTTTGGCAAATAGTCTGGCAGTTTCTAAAAACATTAAATAGTACGGAGTTTTAACAGTACCCAGCAATTTGACTCCTAGGTATATGTCCAAGAAAAATGAAAACATAGTTTTACACAATCACTTGTACATGAATGTTCATAGCAGCATTATTCATAATAGCCATAAAGTGCAAGCAACCCAAATGTCCATCAACTGATGAAAGAATGAATAAATTGTGGTATATCTATACAATGGAATACTGTTCATCCATCAACAGGAATGAAACATGCTAGAACATGGATGAAACTTGGAAACATAATAAGTAAAATAAATCAATTAGTAAAGACCACTTATGATTAACCAATTAGTAAAGACCACTGTATGATTTAATTAATATGAAATGTTCAAATTAGGCAAATCTATGGAGACAACCATTTGGTGGCAAACTTAGAGATAAATGAGGAGTGACTGTGAATAGGGTACAGGTTTGCTTTTGTTTTTGGAGGTGATGAAAATGATCTAAAATTGATTATGTGGAAGGTACAACTCTATGAATATACTAAAAATCATTGACTTCTAGACTTTAAATAAGTGAACTGTATGGTATATGAATTATATAAATAAAGCTGTTAAAGCTCAATATAACTGTTATATATAAAAATAAAAGATAACTGGAACACGCTTCATTTGTATAAAATATATGCATTCCTGCTTTGAAGATATTAAAATGTCCCAGAAACCAGCTCACTATTCCCTACTGTTCTAGGCTTCTCTGGAAAAATGGTTCATGGCTGCAAAGACTATTTTTAGCATTAAGTAATTAGAAGAAGAGCTAAATTCAGACTGTGGTCAAATTTGTCTCCATTCTCTCACTCCTAGTGAAATGGGTATTGCCACAGGATTGGCCACTGGGGGTGACCAAGTGAGTGAGCATTGAATTTTAGAGCAAGGAAGAACTTTAGAGACTGCTTAAAGAGTGTCACATGGAGTTTTTCCATTAATGTGAGTTCTACTATAGCAGACTTTGATACACAGACTTGGGTTCAGAAGGTTTACTTAGGTGGTTATCCCAGGAAACACAAGTGAGGGAAAGTCAAACAGGAATGAGAAAGTCCAGTAAAAGGTACAGTAAACCACGGGTTGCAATGCAGACAATTTTGGCTCAATTCTGCTGAAGATGCTTTGAGAAGACATGAAGAATACCCCTCAAAATTGCCCCACAGGGTAGAGAGACTGAGGCATGTATTCTCTGCCTTCCTCCTACCCGTGCCTAGGGATGGCCTTCGGCGGCATCAACTCTCCCACACTTCTAGGCTGTGTCTACTTGCCATAGATCAAGTTACTGCTGAAGAAATACTAATGGATTAGAAAAAGAGAAATACAGATGGTTGAAAGAGAAGTTGATAGCTTTCTGGGCCTGATGCTACAGGTGCAAGTGAGCTGAGGTGGGTCTTGGGAATACAGGATGGGGAAGCATCTGCCACAATGGTACTATGTTACAATAGACAGAGATAGGGGTGGGGTCTCCACCATTTCCCTGGCTCAGAAGGGAATTTCTTACTGGCCCTACCTGCCCCACCTTGATCTGAAACCAACTTTCCCTTCACTATCATGCCCCCCAAAAGTGACCCAGACCCTTGTTGTTCTGTGGCTTATGCACATCTAGGATCTTTATACCAGCAACTGCGCTACTAGAGATGGGCCCATCTGGAACAGGGGAGGGGTTTAGGCAGACTCTCATGGACCATAACAAATGTCACTTCCATCAAGATGTTCAGTGTTCTGCGGATTAGTCCCAGGAAGCTTACAGGACACACAGAAGAGAGACACACTAGCTCGGTGCAGTCTTCTTTCTCATAGCTCCTCAGTGCATGAAAGGTATCATCTTCCCAACCCCAGCCCTTAGTTTCTCCCCATTTTTACCTTACTATAAGTCTTAGTGACTGAGAAAATTCATTCCTCTACTTGGAATCCAGGTGTCTCTGTACCATGCACCATTCGTTAGTGGTAAACAGTTTAATAACATAGATTAATACACCAATATATGAATTTTACATGTTTAATCTACTAAGTATAGAATATAAAAGTCTTAACACAATAACTAAGAAAATGCAGTGAAGCCATGTTAGCCAGTTTGATGAAAATATTTCAAATTGTATATAAAACCAGCACATTGTACTCTGTAATTGCATTAATGTACACAGCTATGATTTAATAAAAAGAAAAAGTCAGGGTCAACCCAGCCATATCTCGCCAGTTGATCTTTGATAAGCCTAACAAAAGCATGTGCTGGGGAAAAGAATCCCTATTTAATAAATGGTGCAGGGAGAACTGGTTAGCCACATGTAGAGGACTGAAACCAGACCCATGCCTCTCGCCACTGACAAAAACTGATTCTCACTGGATAAAAGATTTAAATTTATGACATGAAACAATAAAAGTTTTAGGAGAGAGTGTGGGAAAAATGCTTGAAAATATTGGTCTGGGAAAAGATTTTATGAGGAAGACCCCCCTGGAAATTACAGCAACACCAAAAATAAATAAATGGGATTTGATCAAGCTAAGAAGCTTCTGCACTGCTGAGGGTACCACAACCAAAACAAACAGACAGCCTTCAGAATGGGAGAAGATTTTTGCATGTTATGAATCTGCAAAGGTCTGATAACTAGAATTTACAGAGAACTCAAATTAATCAACAAAAAAAAAAGAGCAAACAACCCCATTTATAAGTGGGCAAGGGACTTGAACAGAAACTTTTCTGAAGATGACGGACTAATGGCCAACAAACACATGAAAAAATGTTCATCTTTAATCATCAGAGAAACGCAAATCAAAACCACTTTGAGGTATCACCTACCTGCAGTAAGATTAGCCCACACCACAAAGTCCCAAATCTGCAAATACTAGTGTGGATATGGAGAGAAGGAAGCATTTCTATATTGCTGGTGGGATTGCAAACACTACAACCTTTATGGAAAGACGTATAGAGACCCTCCATTTGATCCTGCACTTCTATTACTAGATATCTACCCAGAAAAACAAAAATCATTTTACCACAAAGACATTTGCACTACAATGTTTATTGCAGCTCAGTTCACAATTGCCAAGTCGTGGAAACAACCCACGTGCCCACCAACCCATGAATGAATTAACAAACTGTGGCAATGAGGGGGGAGGGATCTCCACCCTTTCCCTGGCTAAAGGGAGGGAAACACATTCTAAATGTTTACCTGGATGGATTCTTCTTAGTAAAATATCACCAGAATGGAAAAACAAGTATCAGATGTACTCAATACTAATGTGAAACCAACATATAAACAATTGCAAACCTACACAAACAATAAAACACAAGTGTAGTCTGGCAAGGGAGAGGGGATGGGAGGGAGGAGGGGATGAGAGGGAGGAGGGGATGGCGATCTCACCTAATGTGCACAATGGGAGGGTGTTCAGCACGCCCCCTGGGTGAAGGGCTCTACTACAACTTGGAGTTTACCTTGGAAGTGAGAACCTTGTAACCTAAAAATGTGTGCTCTCATATTAATTTGAAATACAAAATAAAGAAAGAAAAGAAAACATCAGGTTGGAGAGAGTCAGATTTCCTAAGAATACGACTCCTCTGAGCATTGCCTACAGTGCTGAGCCTTGACTATCCTCAAGGAGATGTTTAAAGTTCCCTGTACATCCCGCATCTACTTGACCAGAGAAGCTTTTAATAGAGCACCTCATGGAACTAATGTTCTACAGGACATACTTAGAGACACATTGGTGTAGCCCACTGAGGTCCAGGGTGGTTAAGTGTCCTACGTCGTGCCATAAGTTACTGATGGAGCCAGAATCTGTAGCCAGATCTGTCTCTCAGGTGCCCCTTGCTCAGCAGCAACAAATGCTCACAGGTTTGCGTTGCCATGGCCAGCTTAGGACTTGTCCTTCCTGTTGTGTGTACATTGGAGAAGTCATTCTCCTTCCATATCAGAATGAGATGAATGAAAATGTTGATAAGCACTCTGGTGTCAGTTAGTGGGAGAAACAGCTAAATAAGACAAAAGAAACAGAATGACTTAGAACCCAGGAATGTGGGGTGTGACAGAGGCGACTAACTTTCTAGCAAAACTTCATGCTCCATCCCTCATGTGTGGGGGCAGGAATGTAACTGTGCAGTCGGGTGCAGCCGTGTGGCAAATTCTTCCTACTGAATGTGCAGGGTGTGTGGTGGGGAGTTTAAGCAATTAGGATCCTTTCTCCATTCTCTCTTGCCCCTTTACCAGCTGATCTCCAAATCTCTGAGGCCCTAGGGAATAGCAAAGCCCCTGACCAGCTAGGGATCACTCTTACTGAAGCAAGAAATAAGCTTCCATTGTTAAGCCACTGAATATTTTGGGTTTGATAACAATAGTTGCCATTGCCAGAGTTAATATACTGGGAGGTGGAAGAGAATTAGGGGCATAAGAAGAGATGAGGGATGTCCAAAACTAGGGGCTGATGAATGAGAAGTTTGGAGACACATCTGAACCGGGAATGAACCTGAGACAAAACAGATCTGCCCTTAATCTCAGGGACTGTCAGGCCCAGCAGACACAGCGTCCCTGCTGTGCCCTCCTTCTCCTCACCTTCATCCAATTGCTGACTGTATTGCCTGGCCATGCTGAGCATCTGTCCCACTATTTACGTCTCTCCATTGCCACTGCCGGCACCCCAGGCTGAGCCACCTTCTGCTTTTGGCCGTATTACTTCAAAAGCTAACTAGTCTTATATTGTTAGTCGCTTCCCCCCTTCCTTTGTTCCTCACAAATCCTTTCTCCAGGCTGTGGCCAGAATCATCTTTATAACACACAATCATCTTTATCACCCACTTTCCAGCCCCTGGATTGAACCCCCACAATTAATCTTAGAGTGATCATTCCTGAAATAGGAATCCAAAGTCCTTTGCTGATGGCACACAGGGCCTTCCCTGCACGATACGGCCTCTGTCTCAGCACTCGTCTCTGCCCTCCTGAGACTGTGTTGTTAACTTCTCTGGCTCCCTGGGTGGGCCGCACCTCTCTTGCCTCTTATCCATCACATAAGATGCTCCTACTTCCTGAAATGTCCTGCCCCTGTCCTGCCCCTGTCCTCCCCTCTCCACGTCCCAGTTTTCTCCCTTCCAACAGTTTGACTTCAACTCAGCCTGTCATCTTTTCTGGGAAGGTTACTTTGATACCTTCAGACCAGATGAGCTTATTTTCTGTCTGTCCTTAGCATCCTGTTCATGTCCCCACCAAAGGACTTTCACTCTGTCCTCTGTTTGTCTAGCAGCGTCTTCTATTAGACTGAGGCAGAAACGCCTCCTTCACCTTTGAATCTGAGCATTTCATGGGTGGTTAGCACACAACAGACACTCAGGACATTTTTTCCCCTTTGCCTGGGTGAATAGTTGGGATGGATACCTATTTAGTACATGCCTATAAAAAGAAAAAGTTGCACATAGGACAATAAACAATGGTGGTTAACTATTAGTGAAAGTAGGATCACATTTTTCCAGGCCTCCTTCTATTGCAAGGCTTGGGTGTTCCCTAGGGCAGTGATTTTCAACCAATGCGCTATGAGAGGATCTTAGGTGTGCCATGAAAATTTTAAAGATCATTAATTAAATTATTTTCAAAGGAAGTTCAAAAACAATAAGTATATTCATTTTTTACTATTTTTTTTTATAAACATAATTTAACATCATTGTGCCATGGAAGTTTAACTATAGGTTCATGTATCCTGTGAGATTTTAAAAGGTTGAAAAACACTGCCCTAGGGCCTCAGAGTTTTCGGTATCAACTGGGGGAAGAGACAAGAGAGAATGGAGAAAGTATCCTTATTGCTTAAGGATTTATTTAACTCTGCCCCATAAATGTCTATTAACATGATTTTCCGAAGTTGCTGTGTTTGGCTGTTGTAAAGGATTTGATTGATCTATTGCTTAGTTGCTTATGTATTAGTAGGAGAGCAGAAAAGCCGGTATACCCCACTGTCATTTTCTGCAAGCAAGGACTTGAAGAAACCTGGTCGTTTGGTTGGGGGAATGAAGCGCGCATGGGGTTAAGACCTTGGCTCTGGAGTGAAAGATGTCTGGGTTGAATCTTGCCAGAAGATTTACCAGCCATGTGACCTTGGGCAATGAAATAATGTTTCTAAAGTTCTCAGCAGAGTGCCTGGTACATAATAAGAGCTCAACAGCAGTAATGATTAATGTTGTGTTCTCCCCAAATATCAATATTAATTTTGTCATTGTCCTGCCCTAAATTGTTGTTAGACCATGACTGAGGCATCATCGGGAGGTTTGTACACTGTGTACAGGATAAGTAACCAAGAAAGACCAGCCCTCTGAGGTCATCAGGGAAGACCTAATGCTTCTTATTGGACAGCCAAGAAAACCCACATTCAGCAAGGGCAGGAGACCTGCTCCTAGTCACGTAGCTAGGAAGGGCAGAGCTGAGACTTAAACCAGAATTTCTGATTCCAAAGCCAGTTCTCTTTCCACTATAGTGCACGGCCTCTGGGCATTAGCATTTCCAGGTCCCACAGGCTTCTAAATTTCTAAGATCAAATAGGACTTTGGATTCCAAATATGCACACTGGGACTTCCTGTTCTCCCCTCTGCCTTCATAGGATGGTGGGCCCGTGGGGCATTCTGCACAGCTTCTGAGCACTCAGATGTGGGTCCCTTCCCAAGCTATCCTCTGTGCCAAGGGTATAGACTGGCTTCATGCGGCCAAAGTATCTTTTCATAGAACTGCCTCTGTCTTGCCTCCCAAGGCTGGGCTGGGATTGTGGTCTACACAGACCCACAAGGCTGTCATGCCTGGGCTGTCATGCCTGGTAGACATGTGCCATGGAAACTCCATATACTTACCACTTGAACAAACATCAGAATGTGCTAAATCTTTGAAGTATGGTTCTCAGAGCAAACTGAAAAAGCAGATTACACTGACAGTACTTAGAAAGTCATGGATTGGCTTGATGCCGGAGCTCAGTGGTTAGGGTGTCCACCACATACAATGAGGCTGGCAGGTTCGAACTCGGCCTGGGTTTGCTAAAAAAAACAATGATAACTGCAACAAAAAAATAGCCAGGCATTGTGGTGGATACCTGTAGTCTCAGCTAAGGCAAGAGAATCACTTAAGCCCGAGAGTTTGAGGTTGCTGTGAGCTGTGACACCACGGCACTGTACTGAAAGTGACATAATGAAACTGTCTCAAAAAAAAAAATCATGGATTGTTCAAGCTCAGTAGGATCTGAGACGTCATTTAGCCTTAACTATTTGTGGAGGAGGAAATCTAAGCATAGAAATAGGCAGGCACATGTATCCAGGCTGTGATAGTAGTGGTTGTGAACTGTGTGCTGGGTCCCATCCCAACAGCCGTTCCATCAAATTCATATTCTTCTCTCTGGAACATAATCATAATTAGATATCCCTCAAACAGGAGACCAACGGCCTCAGACATGGAAACTTACTGAGGACATTTGCCATCACCCTAGGGAGCCATTTGGCACAGACCATTGTGAGTGACTGGAGACATCTCCTAAAGATGGGATGGTTTGAGGGGTCCCAGGCCTGGTGGGGTTTGTGTTAATAGAGGCCATCTGGAAGTGTGGATAATTCTAGAGCTGCCTCAATAATGGTGCTCACCGCTGGTTCTCTCCACATCTCTTCAGCATGCGGAGAGATGTGCTAGAGCAGGGGTCCTCAAACT
Source organism: Arctocebus calabarensis (assembly GCA_963573935.1). Classification (NCBI taxonomy): domain Eukaryota; kingdom Metazoa; phylum Chordata; class Mammalia; order Primates; family Lorisidae; genus Arctocebus; species Arctocebus calabarensis. The sequence continues at coordinate 43,208 of CAUYON010156545.1, forward strand.
ACGGCCCGCAGGCCACATGCGTCCCGCCAATGACGTTTACCTGGCCCGCCGGGTGTTTTTGCCTCCCTGCCTCCGCTGCCTGTCCTGTTTCACAGCGGACTCATCCTGGCCTCAAAATCTGTTAGCAGAAAAACCATTGGTTGCATTCCCAAACAAAATGTGTGGATTCATTGGAAAAGTTGCAAAAAGAGTTACAATTTACATTTAAAGAGCTTCATCCCCATGAACAGGACATACAGCTTTTCCATAACACATTTTCTATTGACATTGAAAATGTGGAGGTCAGCCCCTGAAGTCGCAGCCCTGGCCTCCGGCACCACCTCGGGCAGGCGTCTCCTGCAGGCAGGAGCCAGAAAGCACATCCAAAGGGTGTGCAGGGTGCGGCAGGGGTGGCCGAGTGCTCCCAAGGCTCCGGCCTTCTGGCTTCTCCATG
>CAUYON010156546.1:0-24714 GCA_963573935.1 Arctocebus calabarensis
AATGTTTTCATATAGTAAACGAGAAAATATCATGAATGGTATGTCAATCAGGTTGATAAAATATCTCAGATTGCATGTGAAGCCCCCACACTGTACCCCATGGTTGAACTAATGTACACAGCTATGATTCGATAAAAAAAAAAAATTAAATTAAAGGCATCTGGATTAGAAAACAAAAAAAATTTAAAAAAAAGCATGAAGAAAAGGGGAGAGCAACTGGAAGCAATAGAAAGAGGGAGCAAAGCAGGTGAACAGAAATTCCTTTCCTTTCAGGTGCCTATAAATAATGATTATAAAACCCTTTACATTACTTTGTTTGAGTTTAATTCACGGGCACACGATAGCCACTCCTCTTATTCATCCTTTGGAAAATTTCTGGAACCTGGGGAGTACTCATGGAACATTTGCTTGTGCAAATATCTAGCCCTGTTAGAATTATTATGTGGAATTTCTATGTGTCCACTTCAGTTCCCTCTTTCCCAGGACTCCCTGACTTAAACTTGAGCAACTTCTACTAGTCTTCCAAATGTAAAAATGTTCAACGTTAACTCAGAAGAAGATCATTTAACAGAGAAGATGGGTAAAGGCAAACTCTTGAAGACACCTGCATTAACATTTCTTAGTTCCTGCCCTCTCATGGGGTCAGCAGGATTTAGGAACACATTAATTGGATATCTAATTAAAGTTTCAATTTCTGTTTCCCAAACCTATTAAATATTATGGTAAACACATAGGAAAATGTCATTTCATTTCTGAATTCTATTTTAGACAATATTCTTTTTTTTTTTTGCTTTTTAGTTCACTTTGTGTATAAAGAAAATTGTTCTTTCTAATCTTTAGAATTTTATTTTTTAAGTTAACAGATAAAATTATATATATTAAAATTTATGAGATACAAAATGATTTTTTGAAATATATGTACATTATGTTATTGCTAAGTGAAGATAGATAAAATATGTATTATCTCATGTAGTTGTCATTTTGGGGAGCCAAAATACTTAAAATCTACTTTCAGTATTTTTCAAGAATTGTGTATATATATGGTAAAATTATACTATATACAAAATATTGCTTTGTATACAGTTTATTGTTACACATATATAATATATACTAAATATTGTTATTAACTATAGCCACCTTGTTATGTAAGATAGCTCTTAAACTTATTCCTGTTTAACTAAAATTTTATAATGTTTGACAAACATCTCCCCCAGATCTTTTCCCCACCACCACCCCAGTTCCTGGTAATCATCATTCCACTTTCTACTTCTATGATATTAACAGGGGTTTTTTTTGTTGTTTGTTTATTTGTTGAGACAGAACCTCAAGCTGTCACCCTGGAGAGAGTGCTGTGGCATCACAGCTCACAGCAACCTCCAATTCCTGAGGTCAAGCGAGTCTCCTGCCTCTGCCTCTGCCTCACAAATAGCTGGGACTACAGGTGCCCGCCGCAACGCCTGGCCATTTTTTGGTTGCAGCCACCATTGTTGTTTGGCAGGCCCAGGCTGGATTCGAACCCGCCAGCTCAGGTGTATGTGGCTGGCACCTTAGCCCGTTGAGCCACAGGCGCCGAGCCGATATTAACAGTTTTATATTCTACATATGAGAGATATCATGAAGTATATTTGTCATTCTATGCCTGACTTATTTCACTTAACCTAATGTCCTCCAGAGTCATCGATTTTTCACAAATGACAGGATTTTCTTCTTTATTAGGTCTGGATAGCATTCCATCTATTTTTTTTGGTGTGTGTGTGTATATATATATTATATATATCACATTTTCTTTGTGCAGTCATTCTTAATGAACATTTAAGTTGATTACTTATCTTGGCTAGTTTGAATAAAGCTGCAATAAACATGGAAGTACTGATACATGTTTAACATACTTATTTCACTTCCTCTGGACATATATCTAGTAGAAAGATTGCTATATGAAATGGAGATTCTACTTTTAATTTTTTTTTTTTTGGCAGTTACACATTTTATTTTTGGCAGGAAGGAAATCATTACAAATCTCTTGATTGACAATACTTACCTCTGAAAAGGTGCACATTCCACATGTAGCATTGCCCAAATAATGCTAGATTGTTTATCACATTCATCTGTCCAATAGAAACCCACAACTACCTGGACACCAAAGCCTCTACTACTCTGGGGGGTGTCAGCCTGCAGAGAAGCTCCTGAGAAAATGGATAAGAACAAAAGGATCACATTTGTGATCACAGGAGCAGAGGAAGCCAGCCAGTGTTGCACAGTGGAAACTCCATACTATTTTCCACAAAATCTATCCTAAATTACATTTTGGGGGGGGGCAGAGTCTCACTATGTCGCTCTTGGTAGAGTGTTTTGGCGTCACAGCTCACAGCAACCTCAAACTCTTGGGCTCAAGGGGTTCTCCTGCCTCAGCATTCCAAGTAGCTGGGACTACAGGCGCCCACCACAATGCGGGGCTGTTTTCTTTGTTGTTGCTGAAGTTTTCATTGTTATTTAGCTGGTCTGGGCCGGGTTTGAATCTGTCCACCTGGGTGTATGTTGCCAGCGCCCCACCCACTTAGCGGCGCAAAAGATTCCCTTTTATCCCCATGCTTGCCAGTAGTTATTATCTTTTATCTTTTTGGTAAAAGTCATTCTTACACATGTGAGAGGATATATCATTGTCACTTTAATTTTCATTTCTCTGATAATGAGAGATGTTAAACACTTTTTATATGTACTTGGCCATTTTCATGTCTTTTGAGTAATGTCTACTTAGCTTTTTTGCTTATTTTTTAATCAAGTTATCTGTGTACTTGCTATTAAGTTTCTTATATATTTTGAATGTTTAGCTTTAAAATATTTTCTCCCATTTTGTTGATTGTCTCTTCATTTTGTTGATTGTTTTCATTGCTGTACAGCCTTTTACATTAATGTTATGTCTATTTTTGCTTTTGTTGCCTGAGACTTTGAGATCATATTTTAAAAACTTATTACCCATATCAATGTTATGGAGCTTTTGGCCTGTGTTTTCTTCTATAGTTTCCCACTTTGGGTTCTTACATTTAAGACTTCAATACATGTTGGGTTAATTTTTGCATGTGATATATGACAGGATCTAATCTCACTATCATGTATGTGGATATCCAGTTTCCCTGGCATCATTTTTTGAAGCACTTGCGCTTTTCACCTGTGTTGTATGTCCTTGGCACCTTTGTGGTGAATTAGTTGGCTATAAATGTATGAGCTTATTTCTGCACCTTCTATTCTTTTACTTTTGCCTATGTGTCCATTTCTGTACCAGTAACTTGCTATTTGGTTGCCATAGCTTTGTAGTATTTTTTTAAAGTTGAATAGTATGACACTTTTAGCTTTGTTCCTTTAGCTCAACATCATTTGGGCTATTCAAAACCTTCTGCAATTCAGTATGAATTTTAGGATTTTTCTATTTCTTTTTAAAAAATTTATTTACAGTTTGGTAAGGGTTGCATTGAGTCTGTAGATTGCCTTGGGAAGGGTGGACATTTTAACAATATTAAATTCTGCCAATCCATGAACATGGGGCACTTCTTTCTTTCTCCCCCCCCCACAAAACCTCATGGGGCACTTTTTCAATTTTTAAGAATATCTTTCTCAAATTCATTCATCAACGCTTTATAGTTTTCAGTGTAAAGATCTTTGGTTAAATTTATTCTTATTTTTTATAGCTATTATAAAGAAGATTATTTTCCTATTTTTCTGATAGTTCACTGTGACTGTATATAAACACTACTGAATTTTCATGGTGCTTTTGTGTCAATCCAATTTTATTGAATTCTTTTATTAGTTCTAATAGTTTTTGGCACAGTCTTCAGGATTTTCTACTTATAACATCCTGTCACCTTTTTCTTCCTCTCTAGCTGTCTTCCTTTGTAGGTAAGTGATTTTTCCTAGTGTACGCTTTATTCTTATTCTTATTATAAAGGAGAAATTTTTGGTGTGTATATAGATTTTTGCTTTGTGGTTACCTTAAAATTGATAAAAAATATATCCTAGAGTTATAACTTATTTTTGCAAAATGATAAAAATTTAACCTTAGGCTCAGCACCCATAGCACCGTGGTTATGGCATCAGTCACGTACACCAAGGCTGGTGGGTTTGAACCTGACCTGGGCCAGCTAAACAACAATGAAAACTGCAAAAAATAATAGCAGGCCATTGTGGCAGGGGCCTATATTTCCAGATACTTGAGACACTAAAGCAAGAGAATACCTTAAGCCCAAGAGTTTGAGGTTGCTGTGAGCTGTAATGCCGTGGCACTCTACTGAGGACAACATAGTGAGACTCTATGTTTAAAAAAAAAAATTAACCTTAATTGCATGAAAACAAAAGTGAACTCTACAATCCATTGAATTTTAATTCTTCGATATCACAATATGCATGATAAAGCTTATTGAGAAAGGCATTTCAAAAGCCAAGTTAGGCCCAAAGCTAAATCTCTTGTAACAACAATTAGCTGAGTTAAGAATGTAAAGGAAAAATTCTTAAAGAAAATTAAAAATGGTATTCTGATACTTTTGAACATATGACTGATAAGAAAGCAAAAGAAGCTTATAGATGATGTGGACAGAGTTTTAGTGATCTACACCAGTGGGTAGCTGGCTGGTGAAACAATCAGAACACACACAACATTTTTCAATATATTTACAACATTCTCATAAGCCAAAGCTTAATCCAAAGCAAGAGCCTAACACTCATCAATCCTATGCAGGCTGAGAGAGGTGAGAAAGCTAAAAATGAAAAGTTGGAAGCTAGCAGATGATGATTCATAAAGTTTAAAGAAGGACACCTTCTTTGTAACTTAAAAGTGCAAAGTGAAGAAGCAAGTGCTGATGGAGAAGCTGCAGGAAGTTATCCAGAAGATCTAGCTAAGATAATTGATGAAGGTGGCTACACTAAAGAACACACTTTCAATGTAATAAAATAAACTTCTCTTGGAAGAAGAGGCCATCTTTCATAACTAAAGAGGAGAAGTCAATGTCTGGCTTTAAAATTTCAGGCAATACACTGACTCTCTCTTTATAGGCAAGTTCAGATGGTAACCTTAAGTTGAAGCTAGTGCTCATTTACCATTCTCAAAATCCTAGGCCTCTTACGAATTATGCTAAACCTACCCTGCCTGTGCTCTATAAAAGAAAATACAAAGCCTGGATGAAAATACATCTGTTATAGCATGGTTTGCTGACTATGTAAGCCCTCTGGTAAGATTTACTTCTCAGAAAAGAAAGATTCCTTTAAAAAGTCACTCTCATTGATACTTTACCTAGTCACCCACAGTCTCTGATGGAGAAGCACAAGAAGATAAATGTGGCTTTTACGTCTACTAACAAAGCATCATTCTGCACCCCATGAATCAAGGAGTAATCTGACTTTCAAATTTTATTATTTAAGAAATACATTTTGAGGCGGCACCTGTGGCTCATGGGCAGCACCTGTGGCTCATTGAGTAGGGTTCTGACTCTATTTACCTAGGGTGAAGGTTTCAAACTCAGCCTCTACCCAACAGCAAAAACAGAAAAATAGCCGGGCATTATGGTGGGCTCCTGTAGTCCCAGCTACTTGGGAGGCTGAGGCAAGAGAGTTGCCTAAGCCCAGGAGTTGGAGGTTGCTGTGAGCTCGGTGACGCCATCTCACTCTACCAAGGGCAATAAAGTGAGACTCTGTCCCTACCAAAAAAAAGAAAAAGAAAAAAAGAAAAGAAAAGAAATACATTTTGTAAGTTATAACTACCATAACCATCAGAAACGATGATTCCTCTGCTAAAACAGGGATAAGTAAATTGAAATACTTCTGGAAAGAATTCAACATCTGATGCCACCAAGAACATTTGTAATTCATGGGTGAAGGCAAAATATCAACATGAACATGAGTTGGGAAGAAGTTCCTTTCAATCCTCATAGGTGACATTGAGCAATTTAAGACTTCATCATAGAAAGTAACTGAGGATGTGGTGGAAAAAGCAAGAGAAATAAAATTAGAAGTGAAACCTGAAGATGTGACTTGATTGCTGAACTCTCGTGATAAAATTTGACTGAATGAAGGTTTTATTCCTATGACTGATCAAAGAAAAGGGTTTATTGAGATGGAATCTATGCCTGATAAAGATGCTGTGAACATTGCTAAAATTACAAAAAACTACTTAGAATATTACATAAGCTTAGTTGATAAAGCAATGTCAAGTTTTGAGAGGACTGACCCCAGTTTTGATAGTTCTAATTTAAGTATATACTGTCAAACAGCATTACCAGAGAAAAGTCTTTTGTGAAAGGAATAGTGAATTAATATGGTTAACTCTATAGTATTATTTTAAAAAGTTGCTGCAGCCACTCCAAATTTCATAAAATCCCATCCTGCTTGGCCTGCAACCATCAACATCAAGGCAAGATCCACCACCAACAAAAACACTAACTTGTTCAAGGCTCAGATGAATTTTAGCATTTCATAGCAATAAAGTATTTTAAGTAACATATGCACATTATTTTTAGATATAATTGTATTATATACTTAATAGAGTACAGTATAGTGCAAATATACTTTTTTTAATTTAAAAGGCTTAAAATTGAATAACAATAACAATGTTTAAGATAAGGACTAGAAACAAAAACCACATAAGGAATGAAGGAAGATAAATACATTCAGAAAAGAAAACAGACAATTATTGCATTGAAATGTTAAGCAATATTAGTAATAATAATGCCAAGAAAGTAACATTCACATTGTCAAATAAGACATTATAGAGTGCTTTAACTCTGAGGCTCAGTATGAAGTCATCAGTTAACTTCTTATTTTTTTCCAAAGTCTCAAAAAATAGACAACTAATATTATATAAATAAAAGTAAAGGAGAGTTTCAAAAAATAGATCGTGCCAAGTCTTATAGACAATAGAAAAACAAGACCTATTTCGAAATCATTCTGCTTGATCTGGATACACCTGATATTGAAATTGGATAAAATATATTGTTATAAAGGGAAATTACAAACATTTCATTTATAAGTGATGATGCAATATCCTAAACAACATATTAACAAGTTGGTTTAAAAATTAATGTTTAATGTACTTTGGTCAAAATTGAATCCAATTTATGTGAGAATTTGACACTATTTTCTTTCCTTTTTTTAAAATTTTCATTCTCTCACCCCCTCCCTCCTCTATCTGTCTGCCCTCTCCTTCCCCCATGCCCCACTGTGTCATTTATTGTCACTAATTGTCTTCAAGTCAAAGTTGAATACATAGAATTCATGCTTCTCCATTCCTGTGATGTTTCACAAAGGATAATGTGTTCCACCTCCATCCAAGTTAGTACAAATGCAGCAAGTCTCCACTGTTTTTGATGGCTGAGTAATATTCCATGGTATACATTTACCATAGCTTGCCAATCCATTCCTGGGTTGAAGGAAATTTAGACTGTTTCCACATTTTAGCAATTGTAAATTGGGCTGCGATAAACAACCTAGAACAAGTGTCTATAATAAAAGTTTTTTTTTTTCTTCTGGATAGATGCCCAGTGATGAGATTGCAGGATCAAATGGGAGGTCTACATTGAGTTCTTTGAGTTTTCTCCATATTTCCTTCCAAAAGGCTCTATTAGTTTGCAGTCCCACCAGCCGTGTAAAAGTGTTCTTTTCTCCCCACATCCAGTTAGCATCTGCAATTTTGAGATTTTGTGATATAGGTCATTCTCACTGGAGTTAGATAGTATCTCATGGTGGTTTTAATTTGAATTTCTCTAACACTTAGGGATGATGAGCATTTTTTCATTTGTTTCCTGGCCATTCGCCTATCATCTTTAGAGAAGATTCTATTCATCTCTCTTCCCCATTGATGTATGGGATTGTTGGTTTTTTTCTTGTAGATTAATTAAAGTTCTGTATAGATCATGGTAATTAAACTTTTGTCAGATTCAAAATGCGCAAATATCCTTTCCCATTGGGTAAGTTGTCTATTTTCTTTGGTTTTTGTCTCCTTGGCTGTACAGAAGCTTTTCAGTTTAATTAAGTCCCATTTGTTTATTGTTGCAGTTGTTGCTATTGCTATGGCAGTCTTCCTCATAAAGTCTTCCCCCAGGCCAATATCTTCCAGTGTTTTTCCATTTCTTTCTTTGAGGATTTTTACATCTCATGCCTTAAATTTAAGTTCTTTATCCATCTTGAATCAATTTTTGTGAGTGGAGAAAGGTGTGCATGGAGTTTCAATCTGTTAGATATGAATATCCAATTCTCCCAGCACCATATATTGAATAGGAAGTTTTTCCCCCCAGTGAACACTCTTGTTTGGTTTATCAAAGATTAGATAGCTGTAGTTGTTGTTTCATTTCCAGGTTTTCGATACGATTCCGAGTATCTATGTCTCTATTTTGTGCCAGTGCCATGCTGTCTTGACCACTATGGCCTTGTAATACAGCCTGAAATCTGGTATAGTGATACTCCCAGCTTTGTTTTTATGACTAAGAACTGCCTTAGCTGTACGGGTTTTTTTCTGTTTCCATACAAGGTGCAGAATCATTTTTTCCAGGTCTTGAAAGTAGGATGTTGGTATTTTAATAGGGATGGCGTTGAATCAGTAAATTGCTCTGGGAAATATAGACATTTTAACAATGTTGATTCTTCCCAGCCATGAGCATGGTATATTCTTCCATTTGTTAAAGTCCTCTGCTATTTCCTTTCTTAGGGTTTCATAATTTTCTTTAAAGGGGTCTTTCACTTCTTTTGTTAGGTATATTCCTAAGTATTTCATTTTCTTTGGGGCTATGGTGAAGGGAGTTGTGTCCTTAATTAACCTCTCATCTTGACTGTTGTTGGCATATATAAAGGCAACTGACTTGTGGACATTGATTTTATATCCTGAGACATTACTATATTTTTTGATGACTTCCAAGAGTCTTATAGTTGAGTCTTTGGGGTTCTCTAAGTATAAGATCATATCATCAGCAAAAAGGGAGTGTTTGACCTCCTCTGCACCCATCTGGATACCCGTTATTTCTTGTCTTGTCTAATTTTATTTTAAGTATCTTTTGTATTTTGTCTAAAAGTATTTTAAGTAACATATGCACATTATTTTTAGATATAATTGTATTATATACTTAATAGAGCAAAGTATCATGCGAATATACATTTTATATGTACTGGGAAAGCAAAAAAATTGTTTGACTTGCTCTACTACAATATTTCATTTACTACAGCTGTCTGAACAGGTACTGAACTCACAATATTTCTGAGGTATAGCTATATTGTCCTTTTCTTTCAGCTTGAAGAACTCTCCTTAGCAAACTTATGAAATATTTCTGGTGGCTATGAACTCATTGCACTTTTGTTTGTCTGGAAAATCTCTTTTATTTTTCATGGACAGCATTGCTGGGTACAGTGTTCTTTGTTGGCAGTTTTTACCTTTGGAATTTTGAATGTCATTGTACTCTGTCCCAGATTGTAATATTTCTGCTGATAAACTGCCTGCTAGTCATAATGCAATTCCTTTATATATTATTTGCCTCTCTTCATTTACTGCTTTGAGAATATTTTCTTTGCCTTTGAGTTTTGATAATTTGAATATAATGTGTCTCAAGGTAGTTTTGTTAGAACTGAATCTCACCAGATGCCTTTATTTTTCTATTCCTGGATACAGGATATTTATAACTGTGTTGACATTTGTAAGTTTTCTTCTATCATATTATCATTTTCTTCTGGTTCTTAAACTGTGGGACTCAAACATTTATTTTTCATTTTGCTGTTCCATAAATCCCATAAGCTTTCTTTATTCCTTTTCATTCTTTTTCTCTATTCTCCTCTATTATAGTCCTACAAATATCTTGTCTTCAGTTCACATATTTCTTTTTCCTGTCAATCATTTCTAATGCTGATAATCTCTATTATATTTTTTATTTCATGTTGTATTTTTTTTTTTTTTTTTGGCAGTTTTTGGCCAGAGCTGGGTTTGAAACCACCACCACCGGCATATGAGGCCAGCTCCCTACTCCTTTGAGCCACAAGCACTACCCCACATATTGTATTTTTCAGCTACAGAATTTTTAGTTGATTATTTTTATAATTTCAATACTTCAGTTAAATTTCTTACTCTGGCCATTTGTTGTTTTTGGAGAATTTATTGAATTTTTTTCTGTATTTTCTTGAACTTTGCTGAGCTTCCTTAAAACAGTTAGTTTTCATTGTTTTGAACAGTTCAACTACCTCCATTTCTTTATTCTTTGTCACTGGAGCTTTATTTTGTCCCTTTGATGATGTCATATTTTCTTGATTATTTGGTATTCTTGTAGTAGTGCTTTTTTATCTATGCATTTGAAGAGTATGTGCTTATTCCAGTCTTTGCAGACTGGCTTGCCTGGGAAAGTCCTTCATGAGTCAGCCAATTCATAGGTTCTGCACAGGGCATTTGTTATTGCTCCTAAGCAGACTTCTTGCTGGCACCCTTGGTGAAGATGACCTAATGACGAGGCCAACAAGTAGGTAGATCTTAAACTTGGATTTACTTGAGTATACCTGTTGGTTTGTTCTGCTTGGGTGGGCCTGTATCCCTTGATCAAACTAAACCAGTGTCTGCAGGAGTAAACCTGATACTAACCTGAGCCAAAATTTGGTGCCACTAGGGTTGACCTGGTTCCAGGGGGAGTCTGAAGCCAGGGTCCACCACAACCTATACCTGTGTGGGCCTGAAGACTGGAGGTATAGAGGCCAGCCTGCCTCTAGAGTGGGCCCAAAGCCTGGAGCTCGAGGACCAAGTCGTTTGTTTGGCAAGCTTAAAGCCCAGGCCTGGCACTGCAGTAGGCCCAAAGCTCAGGCCTCTGGCACTGGTGCCAGAGCAGGCCTAAAGTTCTGCTTATGGCATTGAAGCCAGTCCCTGGAGCTGGGCTGGTGGTGGGGCAGCTCCAAACCTCATACTATTGAAGTCAGTTCATTGGCAGTACAAATCAAGATCAAGTCATCCACACAGACCTGAATCCCAGGGCTGTAGGATCTGGCCTGGCAATTAGATGAGTCTATCTTCAGTCTGTGAGTAGTGGCCTACAGTCTAGGTTCATGGGTGTTGGGTTTTACTGTGGCAGGCTTGGTGTTGGGATTCAAGGCTTAATCCTGCACTGACTTTCTTCTCCTTTCCCAAGAGGTGGTATCTCTCTCCATGTTGTGATGCCTGGTAGGGGAAGAGCGATAACTTGAATAATGTCCTTTTTACCCTCTTTGATGTATGTTTTCACTTCTGTATAGTACAACTAGGTACCATTTTTTCCTCACCAGCTTCCTTCAGCTCTTGTGAAGGAACTTTTACGTGTGGATAGATTTTTGGGAATTGATCGTTGGGAAAGTCCTGGTCTTCCTTCTTTCTCCATACCTTTCCTAGACTTTCAGACTAAGAAAAAATGGGAGAGAGAAAAAGTATAGAAGACTTTAAATTTGCTTTTGAAGACAAAATTTTTTAAATGTGAAGTATGTTTACTCTTTATTATGTAGAAATACTGCTAATGTGTTATCTAAGTTCATTTGTGTTGCTAAAGGAATGCCTGAGGATGTATAATTTAAAAAGAGGTTTATTTGACACACAGTTCTGCAGGCTTTTCGAGAAACATTGTGCAGCTCTGGTGAGACCCTGAGGAAATTTGCACTCATGGGAAAAGTGAAAGAGAGTCAGTGTGTACAGCAATCACAGGTGAGACACGAAGCAAGAGAGAGGTGTGGTACCAGACTCTTCTAAAGGACAAACTTTTGCAGGAACTAATTGATTGAGGACACACTTATTAGTGCAAAGGTGGGCACCAAGCCATCGATAAGAAATGTGACCCAAACACTTCCCACTAGACCCTACCTTTAACTTGTATGTATACAAAAGAAGAAAAACTATGCTATTGAAATACTATTAAAAGGTCTTTATAAAGTTTGATGAAGCAATAAATCCAGAGTATAAGTTTAGTATGCATTATGTGTAAAATACACAATTGCAAATGAGTCCTGGAATATATCACTCTTAAAAACGGTTTAAAAGTTCTTTTCATACCTCTTTTGCAAATAATCAAGCTTAATAGTCTCAAAATAATGCCTCCATGTCATAGCTCTAAAATTTATTAGGTGACATATGAGAGATAAACTTCTATATACAAAATGCAGCTGGAAATATTAATCTAAAAATTAATAGCATATTTGAAATAAAAGTTTCCATAAAACTTAAGTACATAAAAGCTAAGAATTACCTTAAGTTGATTTTGCTGAAGGATCACATGAATAATCCAGCATTTATTCAGTGGTTTGTGCTGCTCTTTTTCAAATACAACACTTATATTTATACTATTCCCATTTCAGGATTATCCCCTCTGCTCCATTAGAGTCAACATTTTTACCAGCATCATAAAAATATTATTTTTATTAGTTATTATTATTGTTATAAGATATTATAATATCTATTAAAGAAAATTTACTCTCATAATTCCTTTTCTAAATATTATATTTGTTTTGCTTTTTTAAAAATGCATTTTTCAACTTAAAAAATGTATTCATATTTTTTATTTAAATTTTATTAAGCTTAAAATAATTTGGAAAGATTAGGGTCTCTACAACATTTGCTATTTATCTTAGGCCAACATATAGTATCTCCTCTAGGAATACTTTGTAGATTTTCAGACCTTTCAAGATGTTATTTCTAGTTTGAATTTTTTGTCACTGGTATAAACAAGGTTATTATTTGCTTTCTCTTCTACCTGGTTATTGTTTTACAGGGCTATAGTTACAATACTCAAGATGTTAAGAGATGCCTCTTAACATCTGATACATGGATCACTACCTCATATATTTGTAAATTTATTGTATTGTCAATTTTACAACCAAAAAGCAGTATGTGACATCCTTGTTTTCATTAAGATTTTAATAAAAATGCACCTAGTATTTTGTGCATTACATTTATATAGTAATGAGCTATTTCTTTAATATGAATATCTTTACCACGTTGAAGAAATATAATGAGACCACATCTTTTTTAATAATAACTTTTCTTCCACCCTCTCCCACTTCTAAGGACAAATGTACTTACATTCCGGCCCACTAAAATAATACCAGATAATCTCCCTGCTTTAAGGTGAGGTAATTAACAACATTAATGATGCCTTTCCATGTAACATGACATCTTCACAAGTTGGAAGAATTAGAATATGTACATGTTTGGGTGCCATTCAGTCTACTGCACCATTGTAACCATTGATATTAAGGAGCTAGAGTAATTTTCAAATAAATTTTACTATTTTTTAAAGGGAGGATTATATGCATTTCAGTAGAATTAATTTGAATAATATTGTTGTTTTATTCATTCTACTTATTCTATCAGTTCCTAGAAAGGACATTGAAAATCTTTAATTATGATTATAAATTTGTCTGTTTTTCTCTTTAGTTCTGCCAGTTCTGCCTTCTTGAAGAACTGTTTTGTTTGTTTTTTTTAATCACTGTGAAATGTTCTTTCTTAACTCTGGCAATAGTTCTAAAACTTATTTTGTCTGATATTAATGTAGTCACTCCAGCTTTTCAATCTTAGAATATGTATAGTGTATTATTTCTTTTAACCTACCACTGGGTTTGTATTTTTTTTTTTTTGCAGTTTATGGCTGGGGCTGGGTTTGAACCTGCCACCCCTGGTATATACGTTTTGCACCCTACTCCTTGGGCCACAGTTGCCACCCGCACTATGTTTGTATTTAAAAGATGATTTTTGCAAGCAGCATACATTGATCTGAGTTTAGTGTTTAGTGAGGTGACAATGTCTGCCTCTCACATAGATGTGTAAGCCATTTTATTATATATAATCGTTATTTCTTAGTGTCCTTTCTTAACTTTTTTTTTTTTTAATCACAAGTGTTTCTGTGCATCTTTATTCTTCATGTCTCATCTTCTCTTTGGCCAACCATGATTTGTTTTACTATTTATTTATAAATTTTAACTTTATCACTATTTCCTTTCAAAATGTTACACTATTTCATAAGTAATTTTAAAACGTTACAGCGATATAATTTCTTTACCCCTTCAAAATGTTTGTGCTCTTGTCACATATGTTAATTCTATATACAAATCATTTTGTATAAATATTGTTTGTACATTAAGAAGTATGTGTGTTTGTGCACATCTAAACACAGACAGATATGCAGAATAAAGAAACATTTTATATTTATGCACACATGTACCCTTTTCGATTGTCGACGTCTATTTTTGCAGAGCTGGGCTTTCATCTGGTATCGTTTTCCTTCAGGTTGAAGAATTTCTTTTCAAGTTCCTATGTGAGTCTTACTGAATCATATTCTCTCAGCTTTTCTTTATCTGAAATGACTTCACTTTACCCTTTGCCTTTGAAGAAATATTGCTACTGTACATAGATTTCTAGTGTGACAGTGTCTTTTTTTCTTTCAGTATTTTAAAGATATTTTTTTCATTGCTTTGGAACTCCGTCCATGTTTCTGATGAAGATTTTATCATTCTTGTCATGGTTCCATTATATGAATATCTTTTCTTTTTCTCTAGCTTCTTATAAAATACAGATAAATGCCACATAATGATGTTTTAATCAACAACAGACTACATATAAGACTGTGGCCCCAGAAGATTATAGTGAAGTTAAAAAAGTCCTACCAGCCAGTGATGATGTAGCTATTATAACTTCATATCACAGTGCAGTACTTACATGTTTGTGGTAATGCTGGTGCAAACCAATCTACTGTTTACTACAAGTGGTAGAAAGCCATCCTACATACAATTATGCCCTGTACATAACACTCGATAATGAAAACAAACAACTATGTCACTCGTTTGTGTGTTTACTATACTATACTTTTCATTCTCATTTGAGAGTGTACTACTTCTATTTATTTTTAAAGAAAAGATATATGTAAAACTGCAGCAGGCAAGTCTTTCAGAAGGTACACCAGAAAATGTTATCATAACAGATGACAGCTCCATGTGAGTTTCTGTCCCTGCAGATTTTTCTGTGCAACAAGATGCAGATAGAAGACGATGGTATTAATAATCTTGACCTTGTGGAAACCTAGGCTAATGTGCATGTTCATGTCTTACTGCTTAACAAAAAAGATAAAAAAGAAATTAAAAATAGGAAAACCTTAAATAACAAGTATATAAAAAGATTTTTTGCACAGTTGTATGATGTGTTTGTGTTTTAAGCTAAGTTTTACTACCAAAGAGTGAACAAAAATAAAAGTCTATGCAGTAAAAATGTTATGGTCAGTCAAGATTAATTTAGAATTGAAAAAATAAATATGTTCTTAATAAATTTAATGTAACTTCAATGTATAATGTTAACAAAGCCCACAGTAGAGGAGTGTAATGTCCTAGACATACAAACACACACAGCACTTGCTCAGTGACCTGCTCAGAGGAACTTCCAGTCCTGCAAGCTGTGTTCAAGGTGAAGGACGTTTACTGGTAAACTGCCCTACAAGGGCATGTTACTTTCATCTGTGGAGACTTAAGCTTATTGCTTATTCATTTCTATTGTCACCCTAAGCCGCCTATCAAAGTATTCTTTCCAAAATCAGTATGCTCCCAGTTAGCAGCCTTGGTGAGTATCAATTTTTCCATTTCCTTATCTTTAAGGCACTATTTACCCCCTACAGTTTGATATCCCCCCGAAAGCTGGCTTGCTGGTCTGCCCCTTTATCAAGGTCTGTCCGCTGTCTTAGAAAGCAGCTACACCATTTACACTTGGAGGTTTGCAACAGCTTCCCAATAGTTCTTTCTGTTTCCAGTGCTGCATTGCCTTCCCTTCCACCTCCTGCTACACAATACAGTTTTAGTACCATACTTCAGCCAGAAAATCCTTGAAAAATAAAATTCTAATTATATCACTTCCATGCATGAGTCACCATATTGGCTTTCTCTTTCTCTGAGGAAGAGTTTCAAGATCTGCCAGGACCTACATTTTCCATCTTATCTTTTTATACACACCCCCCACTATATTACATCATCCAGATAAAATGAACTTCTTTAAGTTATTCACAAATCCATTGACTTTTTTCCTGCCTCTTTGGTCTTTTTAAAATGTAGTCTTTTTTTTTCCTGAAATATTCTTAATAGATAGCAACCCCTAAATCGTCATTTGGAAAGAGATCTTTTGGGAAGTGGTTTCTAATGAATGACCAACCGGAAGTACTGAACTGTCCTCTGTGCTTTCATGGCCCCTCATCTTCCCATTGCCATATGTCTATCACACTATATTTGAGTTGTTTCATTGCCTGTTATTCCCTCTTCTAGATCATAATGTCTGGGACCTAACAGGTATTCAGTAAATATGTTTTGAAAAGGATGGTGGATTATTTGCACAGTTCATGTTGCTAGGCCCTGGTGTGATTCACTTACCAATTATTCAACATTCAATAAACATGCATTGAGTACAAAGCCAAGTGCTAGAAATATTAAGATAAAGCCAACAGAACCCTATTTCTGTCCCACCACAAAGGAAAGTATGTATGGTCCTTAAATAAGATGTAAAATTTTAGAAGTGAGGGTTTTATAAGAGAGCTTTCTAAGCCTGAAGAACAAAATCCCAGGATGTGGACCAATGAGGATCAGAGAAGAAAGAAGCTTTCAGATTGAGAAATAATTGAAAATCCATTTAACATTTCTACAGCTAGGTTGATGTCGACAGGGTAGAAACATTTCCCTGCATTAGTGAGCACTCGTCCATTGGGTCGAGTGGAATTATTTGTTTGATTTGACACCTCAGCAATATTTTAATAGCTAAGAACTAAGTAAGAGTTGTTTCACCTTCCTTATTCAAAAGTCACCGCCCAAGTTAATACTTCATCTTCTAAATAACACAGATTTGCCTTTGTTTCTGCATCAGCTACACAGACTTTGCCCCTCAGATAAAATTTGTCTCATTCACCATTTCCACGGCGATAATATTCCCTGAAGCCCCTTGTTTTCTACTTCCGTAAGCCCATGTTTGCTAATGCACAGCGCCATCTTCTGGCAGCAATTAGGAATCAACAGCTGACTTGCACATGAATTGAGATTTGTTCCCTATGGAAGCACATATGGTATTTAGACATTGCCATGGGGACATTTTTGCTGACATAATAATATTAGGAAATTCTGCATGAGAAATAATCCTCTCTATTATAGATGTGCATGTGTGACTTTGCATTATAAGATAGAAGCCAGGATGCTCTCCTTGTTTTTGAATGCACCATACGAAGAACATAATGGACTATAATATGGGTGCCACCCTGTATATAGACTTACAATGTATGGTCAGTATATACTGGAAACTGATCACACTATGACGTCAGGAATAACAGAAAACATCTCTATGTATCTCCATATTTGCTACTGTGAAGCACTCATAGGAAGTTAGAAAATATTTTAGCTGAATGAACTTGGACAGATGTCTTCACTTTGGTGAGACTCAGGTTCCTCATTATCGAAGAGATAATATCTCTCCCACACATCTTGGGGTGCTTTTCTGGGAATAAAATGGGACGATGGTTATGAAAATATCAGAATATAAAAGGCTGAACACATACAAGTGATACTAGTGGTCATGGTTTGCTGCCAAAATTGGATGGCACTTTTTAGGACACAATTAAATCAGAATTAAGATATCATTCCAGGCAGAGATTACAAAATAAAGTTTAGGTTGAGAAAAATGGAACATAAAAAAGACAATTTAAATGTCTCCATGTGATCTTGGGAAAAGACAGACTCTCTCTCTCCATCCAAGGATAGTATTCTCATTCCATTGAGAGCTATAGTCAACAGGGCTAGGAAGTGAATCAGAGAAGGAGCCTGTCCTATCTGAAAAGAAATGAGTTGATTACAAACTGGTCAAAAAAATCCATGTGAGTGTCCACAAACATGACCAGTATAGCTAGAATTACGTAGTTGTCTTTCATGCTCATTTTCTCATCCAAGGTCACCTGTTAATATACAGTTTGCTTCTTTTCAAGAGAAGGTTTTTTGGAGAGTTGTTCTTGGAAGGACTCTAGCGAGCAGTGAGCTAATTATCTATTTTTATAGATAGAAAACTTATGACCAGATTAGAAACCACAAAATTTGCTCCTGAAATCACATTGATACTGAACATGTACCCCAATATATTGTTTTATTTATTTTGATGGTACTCAGTACTGCTTTGTGTTTTCTCCTTGATTTATATTCCAAAAAGTAATCCTCATTATAGAATGTTAGCACCATAAAGAGTTAGCATCTGATGGCAACAAAGCTATGCCCATCTTACAAACATAGGCCATAAACATAGATTTTCGTGTTTGTTCCATCAGTGGTGAAACAGAGAGATGGTTGTCCAAGGAGGGAGGCACGCACAAAGGGATAAACCTCACTGCAAGTAACAGAGACAGGGCCCAGAGACAGGTGACCATTGGCCACTCACATAAAGTCATGGATGTCTAAAAGGAGATAACCCAGGTGATGACCAAGCTGTGATTGATTGCGATTAGGTTGACAAAGGAATGATTTTAACTCTTAGGCAGCAAAGCCAGAGTCATAAAGGACTGAAGATTGGGGCTACTTAACAAAGGTATGAAGTCTTTTCTTTCTTTTCCTAGACTACACCCAAGAATTTGTAGATCTCTGTAAATTTGCTTTTCAACAAGCAACAACTCTTACTGCCTCTGATTCCAGACAGTGATCACAACAATGGCGGCTGATTTAACATTACACTTAAACTCTTTGGATCAGAGTTGGAATTTTATTGAGTTTTAAAGCCTACTGAAGATCCAGAAGAATCCTGGACTCCCCAGGGTACAGGTTCAAGTTAGACTCTGGGCCGATCAGCTGCCTTCTTTGCTTAGGGGCTAACTCTGACCTCCTAGGGAATGTCTCAGATAACACTAAATTAGCTCCAACTTGAGGAAGCACAAAGTCAAGTGTACACTTGAAGAAAGATCTCTGGATAGCTTCTTTTTTTGTTTTCCCAATGACCTCATTCATATGTGTTTTTAGACTCAAAAGTTACAGAAGACAAGTGGCAGGTCAAAAAACAAGCTGGCAACTGAACAAAGTCATACAACTAGGTTTGTAGACCCATCCTCACTGTGGATTATGCTATGCCTTCAGTGAACTCCCCGTGGGAAGCTATGCACCAACACCAGCACCTAGTCCAGTCTTCAGACCAATTTTTCTAGGATGAGTTCACAAACTTTGCAATGCTACGTAATTGTCTTAGTTCATCTTGGCTGTTCTATCAAAAATCCCAGAGATTGGTGCCTCAAGCAACAGACAATTATTTCCCACAGTTCTGAAAGCTATGCTGTCCAAGGCCAAGGTGCTGGTGGATTTGGTGTTCTGAGAAAGCCCATTTCCTGGTTAGACACAGCATTCTCCTTGCTGTGCTCCTATATGGCAGAGGGGATGAGAGAGCTGTCTGGAATCTCTTTTTCCTTTTTTTTTTTTTATTAAATCATAACTGTGTACATTAATGCATGTATGGAGTACAATGTGCTGATTTGATATTCAATGTGGAAAGCTTACATCAAACTTGTTAACATAACCCTCACCTCTCTTACTTATTTGTTGTGGGAAGACATTTATACTCTACTCTTAAGAGCACAAATCCCTCATGAGAGGTCCAGCCAACATCCTGAACCCCAGAGCTGCGAATTTTGAACCTCTCCCCCTGAAGGTTTCCTTAAATCTTATTTAGCTCCAGAAAAGCATTGAGGATGGGTATCTGGATTTTAATTCTTAAGAAACAAGCGAAGTGCATCCATTCCTAGACATAAATCTCAGGCCTGCAAATTTTGAGCCAGAACAGCACCAAAACAGAAAGTGTCCTGTCCTTTCTTCTCCCAGACAGGACAGAGACAGTTACTTCTAAAGGTCTGTCTGTCTGAGCAACACCAGTCTGCACGGTTAGTTATTAATGCTGACTGCATGCTCAGGGCACTTCCGAGCACAGTGGCTGTCCAGTGTTGTTTGAATTGCAACCGTGGGTCCCGAGTCAGGCATCAAGCCAGAATGGGTGGAGGTATCTTAGGAAATGCAAAGGAGATCTAAAACATAACCACGAAATTCCTCTGCTTTAACTATCCCATTTTGGAGTCTTTCATGTTTAATATTTAATGGATACAGATACAATTGATGATTTTAAGACTGTTCATTTGTACAGATTTTAAAAGTAACCAAAGCAGCGCCCTGTCTGTTCAATCTGTGGGGTAAATGTTCCCAGTCAATGACCTGGGAGACGTCTAGACTCATTCAACAGAGAAACTTTTCTCTGCAGACTGTTAAGTGGCTTCTTAAAAAAAGCATTAAACCCAGCTCTATCTGACGTAGCCCATTGTTGCTATTACAGATAATATTGTGCTTGGAGTTAAGCAGACATCTCAAGAAGAACTCAAGGAGTAAAAAGTGGGTTTTTGGACTAAGCTCTGGGCCCTGTTACCTTTGATTTCAGTTATATTCAACTCACATTTAAAAAACCTATTATTGAGATGGTTTATAAAAATTAAATGACAGGGGCGGTGCCTGTGGTTCAGTGAGTAAGGCGCCAGCCCCATATACCGAGGGCGGTGGGTTCAAACCCTGTCCCGGCCAAACTGCAACAACAACAACAACAACAAAAACAGCCAGGTGTTGTGATAGGTGCCTGTGGTCCCAGCTACTCGGGAGGCTGAGGCAAGAGAATGCCTAAGCCCAGGAGTTGGAGGTTGCTGTGAGCTGTGTGATGCCATGGCACTCTACCGAGGGCGATAAACTGAGAATCTGTATCTACAAAAAAAAAAAAAAAAAATTAAATGACAGAACTGATTCATTTGAAGTACCCAGCAGAGCACTCAGGAAACAGTGGCTAATATAAATCCTAAAATACATATTTTCATTAAGGTGACAAATTTTACTTAGAAATTTCAGAAAAGTCAGCTAACAGCAATGATAAAATCACCAGCAATCTCATACCAGAAACACATTCCCTATTAACATTTTTTAGACATTTTTTTCGTAAGGCAGTTTTTATTATAACGATAAGAGATTCTATAAATCATATTTTTCATGTGCTTCATGGATACCAAGATAGCCATCCTTGAGAGATCTGGCATAAAGAGCACTCAATTAAAGTTAGGAGATTAACGCTTTAGTCTATTCTGTAGTGAATTAGCTTTCAGGCCTCGGGAGATTCTTTTGTTCTCTAGAGTCCATTTTCACCTTTATAAATAAGCATTAAAGATTGTCTAATAAAGCTAGACAATCATTAATGGATTTCTCTATTAAAAACGAAAGTTAGAAACAAAATTCCTTTTATCCTCCTTTCTCTTTGTTTCAATGTTTTCATCCTACCATTCCGAGATAGAGACAGGTTTAAATTGGCTATTGTTTAAACTATGATTTCTAAAAGAATAAGAAGTAAAACTCTTTCTGACATACATTAGCGGTAATTTATATATAATTTTAAACATATGTACACACGAGTTTGCATGACTGCCCAGAATAAGACACATATATTCTTGGAGGGACTAGTCACTGATAGGTCAAAAAAGATACTCATATTTAAGACCTGACACAGGCTCAGGAATCAAGCAAACCAAATCCACTTGGCCTTTTAGCTTGTCAGCGAAAAATTGATGAGTTCTGCCTGCTCCAGGTCTGAGCTAAGGTCAAAGTACCCTTGAAGAGACAAGAAAAAAGAATCAGTAATTTGCAGATAAGGCCAGCAGCCTTGGCACCAGGAGCTTTTGTTTTCCGAGCTCTAGTCCCTGGGAGAGGAGTGTGCCTCAGCGGGCACAAAGTGTTCCCCACACAATGTTAGACACACGCCAATTTGGAGCCCAGCCAGGCTCCAGCTACCACGCTGAATTCCTACTTGCTGCCCATGGGCAGACACGAAGGCAGGGCCAGGTTAACTCAGCCTCCCAGGTAAGGACCAAAGCTGCTATTTATCATCATTAAGTGAATGGGCCATTCTTCTTTCTTCTGCCTTCTAATCAACCGCTGTGACACTTGCCCGGAGAAAAAAATGGGATAAAAAAACAACTCACAACTCTGGGCTTAGGTACCAGTGTACTCTCTTCCCTAGCTTCTTCAACATTAAGAAACATTCTCAAACTTGCCTCTTATACTCCCCGTCATTTTGAGTATATATTTTTCTAAATAGAGATACAGATATTAATGTAATCACTGAAGTCTAATTATGAAAGCATTACTTATCATTCCAGATAATTTAGAAAATCAAGAGTCCAAGAGAGAGATTTAAAAATCTTCAAAATCCGTAAATCAGAAATGGCCGCCTAAGTCATTTTAGTGTGTGTTATGCTGACAGCTTTACGTGTGTGTGGTATGTGTAGGTATGCGAAGCATGTACACACGGATAGGTATTTGTGATGAATCGCTGTCTTCTATACTTGGCAACAAATTATTCATAACACTTTGTGTTAGTTTATTCAACACTATATTATGGACATGTATGTAGTCATTAAGTAATTATAAAATTATGAAAATATCTGTCAAAAGTTATTAATAGTGTGAAATAAATAAATGTAAAATCTCTTACATTAGCACCTGGTAGGTAGTGATCCCTGAAATAATGTTAACTATATTGGAATCTACTCGACATGATAATTTTTCTGTTTAACCTATTCAAATATGCCTGCAAAGAGAGAGAAGCACAGTTACCCTTTTTGGTTGATATTTCCACCTGTCCTATTCTAAAGAATGAGACAAATTTGATCAGAGTCCACCGGCAGAGAAATTATTAGATATTAACACAGCTCATTCTATGTTCTGGCAGCTTTAGTCACTAGAAAATTCTATATAAAGTAAATATCAATTCATGTCTTTATGTTAACCCACTCATGATGCCAGTTTAAGCCATTTAACAACAACAAAAAAAGCTCCTTTATCTTCATTGCTGAAGACCACAGTGCAGGTAATATAAGAAAGATGATACCGCTCAAGGAACTGAAGTTATACTCCTGAGTTCTAATACTTTTATATAACTGACGTTATACTCCCTGGGTTCTAATTCTCTCTGTGCTCTCATTTATCTTATGCTCTGGATAATGTGCTTTTATTTCTGCAGGATAATAACTATAATTTCTTGCTGACCCAAATTTGGCTTATTATTAAGGTCACAGGTTTTTAAAAGTAACAACAACTTTGTAAACAATATTATGCAAAATATATGTGTCATGATTAACTCTATGCTACTAAAAGGAATAAAAAAATCTTTGAAAGCCCATGATTAAAATGAAATACAGTACCACACAGACACGCAAGTCCATGTCACAGAAAAGATGCTGTAAAGTGCTCGACTCTGCTGCACAGCTAAGTGGTGATTTCCCATTACTGGCAGCAAGCTGAGATGGTTTAAATCAAGTGGCAAAATACAGATGCAACTTTCCAGTCCGTCAATCTGTTATTCAGAAACAGTTATTAAATGTCTATAAGGGCCAAGCTCTATAATTGGGGCTTTTATACGTGCACTTAAACATTTAATTGTTGCTTTTATTTAATCCTCACAGCACCTGTGCATTTTTAAATGATTAGAAAGGTTAAAAAGTTGTTATCTAGTTACTTAACCTTTGCAATATCTGCTCATATTGCATAGCTAAAAGTGTTAGTATTGAATTTTTAAGTTCAGTGTTAATTACCTATACTACAGTTACTATAATTTTGCAAGTTTAAAGCCAATGTTGTGCGCATGCAATCCTTCTTCCTATTTACACACACACACGTCATTGGATTAACTTAAATCATGAAAAAGACAAAAGCACTTTTTCTCCATATTAGTATTATTTTCTTGATCTTCTTTTCAACCTTGTAAACAATATTGTGCAAATGTATGTCACATACTTCTAGTAGCTTCTTATTTCAATTCCTTCTGCAAATATTATCTTTCAAAAGATAAATCTTTGCAAAGTATAGTTCCAGTCATTATTATTCCCAATTTCAACAAGAAAACTAAGTGGATCTTCTGTGCATTTAGGAAAAAGCCAAACTCCACTGAGTAGAATGCAATTTGAATCACTCTTCCCAAACCTAAAGTATTGCATTATCAATAACAGAAAGTCCCCAGTCCTCACCTGTATCACTACAGCCTTCCATTCTCCTGTAATCTAACCAAATGGAGTTACCCAACATTCCCAAAACATCATGTCTGCTTTTGTATTTTTGTTTTAACCATTCTCTTAGGGATCTTTCCGCCTGTTTTAATCCTTCATCTTTGTTCTGTATGCTGTCTCCTTGATTATATCTTCTCTGTTACTCCATTCATAAAGAATTATTCCTTCCTCTGTGTACTTCTGTTACTTTATTTTCATTCCTATCTTAACACAAACTTCATTCTAAACTCTTTGAAGTCAGGAAGTATTTAAATGTGAGACACTATAACAGACATCAAAAGTTTAAAGATTTGATCCCTGCTCTCCAGGAGCTCAGAGTCCAGTGTGAGCAAGACCTCAGATCCTTTAACCTCACTTCAGTGAGAATAATTCATCTTATCCGTTTCCTCCTTCTACTTCTGTGATATTCTGAAATTTCACTACAATTAATGTAAATATTTATTTATTTATTATTTTTGCAGGTTTTGGCCAGGGCTGTGTTTGAACCCACCATCTCCGGTATTTGGGGCCTGATCCCTACTCCTTGAGCCACGGGCACTGCCCAATATTTATTTTTATTTATCTTTCTTAGGACTTGGGAGTTCTGTCTCAGTCTGAAGATTTATCATGTCTGTTTGTGCCATAGATGGGGTGATTT
>CAUYON010156553.1:0-11260 GCA_963573935.1 Arctocebus calabarensis
GGGCTCAAGCGAGTCTCTTGCCTCTGCCTCCCAAGTAGCTGGGACTACAGGCGCCCGCCACAGCGCCTGGCTATTTTTTTTTGTTTTTGCAGTTCGGCCGAGGCCGGGCTTGAACCCGCCACCTTCGGTATATGGGGCCGGTGCCCTGCTCGCTGAGCCACAGGAGCCGCCCACAAATTGGATTCTTAATCTGCCAATGGATCTACACCCATGTTTGCTAATTGTTATCTCCATTGTGGAATTGTTTGCTAATTGTTAACTCGATGGGATGTAGTTATTCACAGGGACAAGGACCCTAACGGATGGACTGGTATAGAATCAATTGCTTGTTCTGCCCTGTGGTAGTCCCTTGTAGTAGTAGGGGTCTACCTAGGAGAGAGAATTGAGGCAGTTGTTTCAGACTCTGGGCTTTGGTGGGACCAGAGGTAGGCTGGGGCCTCTAATAACAGCAACAGGATAATGACTGAGGATTCTGCCAGTTGGGCTTTAAAAGGGCTCTAGGTTCCCAGGCATGTGATCAACTCATCACACATGCTGACCAACGGATCTCTTGTGACTTCAGGTTGTCCTGGCTCTTCCCATATATTCATTTTAACCTGATTTTACCCATTGAATATGAGATGGATAGGGGAAGAAGGAAACAAGTACATAATATGGTCCTGGCCCAGATGCCCTGGCATAGCTAGAGACAGGCAGGGAGAGAAGGAGGGCAGTGGAGCAGAAGGCTTACCTGTGCCCCTGGGCTGTAGCAGTGATAGTAGCCCCCGATGGCGTCTGCAAGGTTCTTCAGGACAGCCTGTGGGTACGGTGGCAGGGTCAGCCTTCCCAGGGAAACGCCAGCACTCTAACAAGCTGCCTCGTTGACTCAACCTCCTAACTATACAATGTTTCCCATTTTACCAAAGGGAGAACTAAGCCCAAGGGTAAGTCCATGGCTGGGGGCATTTGTCTAGGCAGTGAGCCTTGCAGGCCGTCCCAGCTCACTGCTGTCAATCCCAGGGAATCTTGGGAGGATCTCAGGTACTTACAGGGGGTAACTGATCACTGCATTTGTAGGTGATGATGTGGGTGATGAGTTCCCTTCCCAAGCTGGCCTGCTGGATGTAGTCACATAGCATTTCAAAAGGCTGATCTGGGCTGGGGATAAGACAGTAGACAAGAAGTGGGGCCCCCAGGTCAAACCATTCTGAGAACATTCCAGAGCAAAATGGTAGTTCCCAGGGAACATCTACCCATTTTTTAAAATTAAATCATAGCTATGTACAGTTCTACCCATTCTTTAAGTTTTTTGTTTTGTTTTGCATTTTTTGGCCGGGGCCAGGTTTGAACCTGCCACCTCTGGTATATGGGGCCAGTACCCTACTCAGTTGAGCCACAGGTGCCACCCAGCTCTACCCATTCTTAACTGACCACCTGTGTTCCCAGTCATCTGTGTGGGCTGTGGGGCTGGCTGGGGGGACACAGGCCTAGTCAGCCTTGGACACCCTGCCCTACCTGTGGGTGGGCAGCCTGTGAACACCATCCTTCTCTCAAGTATGTGGAAAGAGTCACACTCCAGGATCATCTATTTCCAAACAGTGGTTGGGTTTTCGATACCCTGCTTAGGAAAGGAGACCTACCAGCGTCCCATTATGGCCACCAGGGAATTCAGCTCCTTTAGAGTGAAAATTTTCTTCAGGGCTTGCAGCAAATTGCTGCCTCCATCAGATTGCAATGTCTTTACCCAGAGCTCGAGTTCCTGAAGCCTGGGAGGTGGGGGGAGATGACAATTTGCTCTTATTAGGTGCCAGGCCCAGGACAAATATTAGCTCATTTAAGCCTAACAATAACACATTGAGGTGATAGTTTAATTCTCACTATGTGAGGTTCTGGGGCTAAGTTCCTTCTTCCCCGCACACCATACCCAATGCTGGGAGCCAAGCCTCAGCATAAGGCTAGAGTTAATTCCTCAACCCTAATAGGACTCTAAGAGAGGGTACCATGGCTGTGTGGTTGGGACACACACCACTGTAACATGGAAAAGGACTTAACCTGGTAGTTTTTTGGTTAATAGATCTCATGGCACTAGTGAAAGAGTTCTGCTCTTTCTATTTCAAAAAGTCCAAATTCTCAAAAAGAAAGTTGCAGCTTAGTGTTAATAAGTCTGTCCTTTCTTATCATAAATCTCCTTTCTGAACAAGTCCCAACCTTCTCTAGCCAATAGATTTCAGGATGGAATTCTTTTCTCTCTCTTTTTTTTTTTTTTTGAAACAATTTCACTCTGTCACCTGGGCTAAAGTGCTGTGGCATCATTATAGCTCACAGCAACTTCAAACTCCTAAGTTCAAGTGATCCTCTTGCCTCAGCTTCCTGAGTAGCTGGCAGTACAGGTGCCTGCCACAATACCTGCCTATTTTTTCCTATTTTTAGTAGAAATGAAGTCTTGCTCTTGCTCAGGCTGGTCTCAAATTCCCGAGCTCAAGCAATCCTACCACTCATTTGTTCTGCAAATGAGAGAGTGAAAGGACTAGTCAAGATCCCCTAGGTACTGTCAGAGCTTGGATTCCAAGCCAGAGAGGCCAGAGACGAGGTATTTCTCTACCTAGAAGTGGCCACTTTACATCTAGTACTAGGCTGGGGCCTCCTTCCCAGGAATCTAAGCATGTGGTTCTTCCTGGGATCTGGAATCCAATCTTGGCTCTGCCACTTTGGGCATCTTCCCTAACTGGAGTTTCCTCATCTGCAAAGTGAAAAGAATAATCCTATTCCATGGGTGGGTATAAATATTAAATATAATCCTACATGTGAAGTGTCTGGCATGGAATCTGACACATGGTGGGTGATCAATGGTATCCCCTTTGCTGAAAGAAATTTTTGCTTACTGGCATAAGGAAGTAGAAATTCTTTTTTTTTGAGACAGAGCCTCAAGCTGTCACCCTGGGTAGAGTGCTGTGACATCACAGCTCACAGTAACCTCCAACTCCTGGGCTTAAGCGAGTCTCCTGCCTCTGCCTCCCAGCCTCCGCCTGCCGCTGGGACTACAGGCAGCCGCCACAACACCTGGCCATTTTTTGGTTGCAGCTGTCGTTGTTTGGCAGGCCTGGGCTGGATTCGAACCCACCAGCTTAGTTGTACGTGGCTGGCGCCTTAGCCACTTGAACCACAGGCGTTAAGCCAGGAAGTAGAAATTCTTAAACATCTTTCTTCCATTTCCCCCTCCCCCAAACCCCACACTATAATAGAAACCCCCGAATAAAGTACATTTATGCTGTGGAATACAATGTAGCCATTAAAACAAATGCTTAAACAATAAAATAAACGATTAAACATTAAAACAAATACAGCTTTACACTGTATGCACTACCACAGGAGGATATTTAAGGTTAGGTAAAAAGCCAAGGTGCAGACCCATGTTAAGAACTCCCAGTTTTTTAATAAGAGGGTAAACAGGTGGATGAATGTGTGTGCAAAGATTGCCTGCAGAAGTATACAAGAAACTTACTGGGGATGAGAAGAGGTCTGGAGTGACAGGGAGACTTGTTTGTTATTACTTATTCTTTCTTCATATATTTTTTTAAGAGACAGAGTCTCACTTTGTCACCTTTGGAAGAGTGCCATGGCATCATAACTCGCAGCAACCTCAAACTCTTGGGCTCATGTGATCTTCTTGCCTCAGCCTCCCAAGTAGCTGGGACTATAGGTGCTTACCATAACACTCTGCTATTTTTTTTTTTTTTTATAGAGATGGGGGACTCAGTCTTGCTCAAGCTGCTCTTGAACTCCTGAGCTTAAGGAATCCAACCATGTTGGCCTCCCAGAGTACTAGGATTACCGGTGTGAGCCACTGCTTCCAGCCCTGGGATTTTTTTTTTTTTTTTTTTTTTTGGAGACAGAGCCTCAAGCTGTTGCCCTGGGTAGAGTGTCATGGCATCACAGCTCACAGCAACCTCCAATTCCTGGGCTCAAGCGAGTCTCCTGCCTCTGTCTCCCAAGTAGCTGGGACTACAGGCGCCCGCCACAACGCCCGGCTATTTTTGTTTGGGTTGTAGCCGTCACTGTTGATTGGCGGGCCCAGGCTGGATTCGAACCCGCCAGCTCAGGTGTACGTGGCTGGTGCCTTAGCCCGCTGAGCCACAGGCGCCGAGCCAGCCCTGGGATTTTTTAAGTATGTGTGTTATTTTTATAATAATATAAAGATTTTTGTTAGTTTGCTGGCTGAAAATGGTGTCTTGTGGGTGTCTTGGTTTTCTTTTTTTTTTGAGACAGAGCCTCAAGCTGTCACCCTGGACAGAGTGCTGTGGCACAGTTCACTGCAACCTCCAATTCCTGGGCTCAAGTGAGTCTCCTGCCTCTGCCTCCCAAGTAGCTGGGACTACAGGTGCCCGCCCCAACGCCTAGCCATTTTTTGGTTGCAGCCAAAAAATGGTTGTTGTTTGGCGGGCCCAGGCTGGATTCGAACCCGCCAGCTCAGGTGTATGTGGCTGGTGCTTTAGCCTGTTGAGCCACAGGCGCTGAGCCTTGGTTTTCATTTTGTAGACCACTCTGGAGGGTGAACATCTTTCCAAAAGTTTTTGGCCACTGTGTTTCTGTTTTTGGGAATTGTCTCTTTGTACTCACTTTGCTCTTGAGGTCTTGGGGTTTTCACCTTACTTGTTTAATTACGACACTGATGCTTAGGGGAAAAGTGAACAAGCAAATACCCCAGTGGAGGCTGGGTAGCCACTCACGTGGAGGTGTTGACTTCCACGGGGTCCGGCCAGAGGGATTGGGTTGTGATGCCAAAGGACAGGATAAACAGCTTCTCCTTGTGCCTCAGCTGCTCATCAATGAGGCTCTGTTGACAAAAGGACATCACTGGCTCCATCACAGAGCCAGAGGCACATGGAGGCTGGCTTCAGTTCTAGAGCCTTGCTGGCCCCTCTGGGCTGGGGCATGAGCTGTGCTGAAATAGGGCTGCTTGAGGCTCAGCTAGAGGCCCTGCACTGACATCAGCTTTCTGCCCACTGGGCTTCCTGTGTGAGGGGTTGAGCATCTTGGCTGCTCTTCTCAGCATGTGCTGGACCTTTGGTGCTTAACTGTGGCACCCAGGGAGGGAGGACAGAGGTCAGGGGCAGTGATTTCTCTACAAGACAAGTGAGTGAAGGATGGAGCAATGGGCTTGATGCCAGCTTGGCCAATACTCTCGAGCTGTAGTTGATGAGTATCCAACAGGAACCTGAACTCTGAAGAAACAAGAACAGTTGCTCTATCCAGAAAAGGCCAGAAGCCCTTTGCTTCTGCTGGGCTGTGCTAAAGTCAGCCTCTCCCCAGGGAATGGTGGGCTCTTGAGGGAAAGTGTCTGGTTAGGAGGTGCAGCCAAGGTGAGAATACTAGAAGTTCACACTGTCACAGAAAAGGACGGTGTGGTTGGTTTTCTGAGAACTCAACACATTTCTTTAAACAGAGACACTAATTAAGTGTGAACTGTTCTTTACAAAACACCCCGTTTTGCAGGTTAGCAGGCTAAGGAAAGGAAGGATGAGGTGGATCCACTGCTTTTCTGTGCCAGAGACTTACCATGAAGTCATTCTGGAACTCCTCTTTCTGAGGGCCACTGCTGACTGCTGATACATCAATGAGGATGCCGACTCTGGTACCCTTGATGAGGCCAAATGTCTAAAACCAAGGAGGGCATTTGGGAACAACCAGCACAACGCTGTGTTTCCCCTAAGCCTGATGCAACAAGAAGCTGATGGGATCCCCATTTGTAGGAGAAAAGCAAAACCCAGGGTACTGACCTCACGCTCCTACTTTGAAGCAGCCTGTTCCCTTAAATAAATAATTTTTTCCTCAATAATCACTGTCCACTTTTTTTTTTTTTGGTAGAGACAGAGTCTCACTTTGTTGTCCTCAGTAGAGTGCTGTGGCTTCACAGCTCACAGCAACCTCAAACTCTTGGGCTTAAGCAATTCTCTTGCCTCAGTCTCCCAAGTAGCTGGGACTACAGGTGCCCACCACAGTGCCTGACCTTTTTTGTTGCAGTTGTCACTGCTATTTTAGCTGGGGCAGTTTCGAACCTGCCACCCTCAGTATACGGGGCCAGTGCCCTATCCACTGAAGCACAGGGGCTGCCCCACTGTCTACTTTTATAAAGTAAGACATACTTATTGTAGAAAATCTGGACACTATAAAAGAAGTACCCTTTGTTTGAAGATATAAAGTTTGATAGCTAATAATGCTAGTTTATTTTACTTAATTCCTATATACCCCTACTTATTTTTTGCTTCTCTACCAATCAAAGGCAGATGTATTAAGATCAATAGCTGCAGTGGTATTTCTCTGACTTTCTGATTATTTTTTTAACAGCTATCACTACACAGATAATCTTCCACTTATGACTGGGTTATGTCCTGATAAACCCACAGCAGGTTGAAAACATTTTAAGTCAAAAACCCATTTGATACCCTGACAAATACATCCTACAGTTGAAGAATCTTTATTATTATTATTATTTTTTTTTTTTTTTCAGTTGAAGAATCTTAAGTTGAACGATCCTAAGTAGGGGACCATCTGTGTACATGTCAATACTGTTTGATTCTGCACATAAGCGTTCCTCCTCTCACAACTGCATTGTGAACTGAAACTTCCATTCACGTGAACTTGATTGCTCTCTAGGGGCAGCAGATTCCATCTGGTGCCTCTTACCTTAAATCCCACTATATTGGATACCTCATTTTCCTGTTCAATTCACTCTTCTGCTCTCAGAGATGAGTATTTTACATCGCGCATCTCCAATATTCCCTTTTCTCACTCTCCCATCAAAGGATTTTGCCTCCAACTTCACTAAGGAAACAGAAACAAACTGGAGAGTATTAAAAAAAAATTTTCCATACAGAATCTACCAACCTACCTGCCTCTATGCCCACACACTTCACCTTTCCCAGTTATAACACTTAGGCAACCAGCAGCAGCCTAAGGCTGACCCTCTCACTTGCATCATTGGATCCTCTCTTATCTCCTGTAATCATCCCTTCCCCGGATCATCAGATTCTCCCTGCCACCCATCACCACATATGGACTATCATAGTGCCCCTATTAAAAAAGAAAGAAACCTCTCAGTAACCCACCTCTGCCTCCTGCTGCTGCTTTTTCTACTGTCCATTTTAGCAACACATCCTTCTCCCATTTCTCTGTGACTCATTCAGATTAGGCTCTCATGTCCCTACTCCTCTGAAGCCACATTCATCAAGGTGAACTCCCTCTTGCCAAACTCAAAGGCCAAAGCCCAAATCCTCAACTTCCTTGAACTTTGATTGCACCATAATGCCTAGCTAATTTTTCTATTTATTTATTTATTATTATTATTGTTAGTAGAGACAGGATCTTCCTCTTGCTAGAAGTTAAAATTTAGAGCCAGTTATTTTCCTTTTAAAATTGAAAACAGCTGCCATTAGAATGTTGGTGCTTTTGTAATTATGAAAACGTAGATTCCGTAAACCTAGCCATTAAAAGTGTAGACATTTATTCCATAGAAATAACGAGACAGGTACATAAGAAGGAGTCAAGAGCCCGGGGATACCAGAGATTTTCATCTTTCAAGAGAAGTCTGAAAGTAGACATAAACATGAAATGCCAAGATTTTTAAATGTTGGCAATTAAATGAAAAATAGTTAAAACTATGAGGCCCATAAATACATGGCTGTGGGTCAGATTCTCCCTGTCCCACTGGTTTATAATCTTTGGGCTTGTCCTCCCAAGATACAAACCCAGAGAAGAGGGGCTGCTTGCCCGTGGCATTCCTGACAGAGCAGAGGGAAACTGGAACCAGTCACAGTCTATCCATCACCCCAAGCTGCCTCAGCACCCAGCAGTCGTGTGAGTTTATTTACAGGTGATTATTTCCCTGGGATCCAGTGTGGGCCCTTTTCTGGCTTCTCTGTAGCTCCATCAGAAAGGGGGAGGGGGAGGAAGGCCTGCTGATCCCTGTACACTCTGCTGAAGGAGCCAGGACAGGCGTGATGGGGGATGGAGGTGGGTAGGTGATAGCAACATTCCCTGAATGGATGTGTTTGGAACAAGTGAGGATTCCACCCGCAGGTCTTCTCAGCCTGTTACCATGGGCAACCAGAGGGCGTGCACCAGAGCTGAAAACATGCATTAGCTGACTAGTCCAAACCTGTGAAGAAGGTCTGGAATTGGCAGGGACTGGAGACAGGCAGCCTTAGCACTATGTTGTCACCTACTAGAGCTGGGTGAAGTGGGAGTTGGGGAGCATGAATTTCAGCATCTACCTGAACCCTTGTTCAAAACAAGAGTTGAGGGTGGTACCTGTGGCTCAGTGGGTAG
The DNA here is from genome assembly GCA_963573935.1 of Arctocebus calabarensis. Taxonomy (NCBI): domain Eukaryota; kingdom Metazoa; phylum Chordata; class Mammalia; order Primates; family Lorisidae; genus Arctocebus; species Arctocebus calabarensis. The sequence continues at coordinate 8,305 of CAUYON010156553.1, forward strand.
GGCACCAGCCCCATATATACTGAGGGTGGCAGATTCGAACCCAGCCCTGGTCAAACTGCAACAAAAAATAGCCGGGCGTTGTGGCAGGTGCTACTCAGGAGGCTAAGGCAAGAGAATCGCCTAAACCAAGGAGTTAGAGGTTGCTGTGAGCTGTGACACCACCGCACTCTACCAAGGGCAATAAAGTGAGACAGAGTCTAAAAAAAAGACTAAAAAAAAAAAGGAGTTGAGGATGTGTGCCTAGGAGTATAAATAAATGGTATCAAAAAAGTATCAGTTGGAGGAAATTAAGCTGAAACAAATAAGAACATGAAGCAAAGGATGATACACTCATGATCATTCTTCTACCCATGGGGTCTGAGGAAAACATTTAACCAATTTTTTAAAAAAAGTTATATCCAGATAATCAGCCTTAACCTTATAAATCTCATTACAGGTCTAAGGTTCAATAGTCTGGTTCTCACCTGTCCAGGATCCATGTGCCCCCATCCCTCCACACCCTGCTCGGGGTAATGGTGCTCTGGCTTTCCATGTGCAACCATTGTCTCCTTTTCTCAGTCCATGAGATTTTTGGTGAGACTTACCCAATCACACCTACTTCCCCAGCCCCTTACTTCTCCCAGGAGTAAGCAGGAATTCCAGCCCCAGAAAATTAGCATATTTCATTCCCGAGGCTATGGTGATGGACTTAAATTACTAAATGGGAGTCAATCCCAGGAAGTGAGAGGATGTACAGAGAACAGGAGATGAGATCCCTTTCGACTTGAGTTGTCTAGCGAGTGACACATAAACTCAGAGCTGTTGGTAACATCTTCCTATGTAGATCCAAGAATAAAACCAACCCAGAGGAAAGCAGATCCTAGGAACAAAGAGATGCCATTATTTGAGCACCTGGATGCAGCTGTGTCTGGGTTTTTTATTTATGCAGGTTAAGAAATTTCCTTTTTACCTTAAGCTGATTCGCTTAATTTAAGTTGAAGGCTTATCATTTGCACCTGGAAAAATTCTACCAAGTACCAGAAGGACTGCAAGCAGAGCAAAGAAGAAAATCAATGTCTGTTACCTTCTTGCTGTTTTCTGTGAGCCACTGAATTCTCTGTTGATATTGCTCAATAGCTCTGTCAAAACACCAGAAAGACTCATCACCCAAGGCTCGGCACCTGTAGCTCAAGTGGCTAAGGTGCCAGCCACATACACCAGAGCTAGTGGGTTCGAATCCAGCCCAGGCCTGCCAAACAATGACAACTACAATCAAAAAAAAGAAAAAATAGCTGGTCGTTGTGGCAGGCACCTGTAGTCCCAGCTACTTGGGAGGCGGAGGCAAGAGATTCGCTTGAGCCCAGGAATTGGAGGTTGCTGTGAGCTGTGATGTCACAGCTCTCTATCCAGGGTGACAGCTTGAGGCTCTGTCTCAAAAAAAAAAAAAAAGTTAAGTTCTGTAAAGTAGCCAAGGGAACTTTCTGACCTTCCCTTATTGCAAACCATTCCAATGACTGGTTGGAGACCAGCACCTACCAAGTATGTAAAATAAGGACTCAGTCACATGAATTTCATTGACTGGCCGTCACAGAGGACAGGTGGGATTTGGGGGCCTAAAGAAGGCGAAGGAAGATCTTTGGATAAGAAATCATGGGGCATTGGGTGTTGGGTAGAGTCAGAAAAGATACATGAGTACAAATAGAACTAAGAGAATAACTTGGCTTGGTGCCTGTGGCTCAAGCAGCTAAGGCACCAGCCACATACACCTGAGCTGGCAGGTTTGACAAACAACAATGATGGCTGCAACCAAAAAATAGCCAGTTGTTGTGGCAGGTGCCTATAGTCCCAGCTACTTGGGAGGCTGAGGCAGGAGACTCGCTTGAGCCCAGGAGTTGGAGGTTGCTGTGAGCTGTGATGCCACAGCACTCTACCCAGGGTGACAACTTAAGGCTCTGTCTCAATAAAAAAAAAAAAAAGAGAATAACTTTATGCTGAGATACGCTTGTGTTCAAAATCCACTCTGTTGTTTATTAGTGGTATGACCTTGGGTGAGGGTGCAACCTCGCTGAACCCCAGTTTCATCATCTCCAACACAAAGATAATAATAGGACTCTGTCCATGTCAATTTGCCAAAAGTCGATTTACTAAAAGCCAGTTCCCTGAAAAATCAATTTGCCAAATGACCAATTAGCTAAATAGACTTCCTTAAAATGCTGGATTTGCAATTAAAACTAATCAACCAAAATATTACAGAATTCTTTGAGACTTGTTTAATTTTCTAACCTAATAAGAATTACTATAAAATTTACAGTTAAAAGGTTTTGACAAATTTGGCAAATGAGTCGTTCTGTGAATGATCATTTAGCAAATGACTTTTGGTTAACTGCCTTGAGAGTGATGTAATGTTTTGAGTTGTTATAAGGATTAAAAAAACCAAAGCATCCAACCCTTAGCAGAATTTCTGACACATTATTAAATGTTAGGTATTATTATTACAACTTTTCAAGAATCATAGATCATGATAGTAATCCTGAATCATAGATTATAGCTAGGATGACATCTTCATAACTATCCTGTTTATCAGGTAGTTTATTTATCAGTATATGTGTTGGTGTGTATGTGTGTACATATTTGTATGTATACATGTGCTACTAAAATTGGTTTAGAAGTAGAGTGCATGCATGTTTTGACATACAAAGGAATGAACCCAACCAATTTGACATTGGAAGTAGTCATTCTTTTTTTTTTTTTTTGAGACAGAGCCTCAAGCTGTCACCCTGGATAGAGTGCTGTGACATCACAGCTCACAGCAACCTCCAATTCCTGGGCTCGAGTGAGTCTCCTGCCTCCGCCTCCCAAGTAGCTGGGACTACAGGCGCCCGCCACAACGCCGGGCCATTTTTTGGTTGCAGCCGTCATTGTTGTTTTGTCTGGCGGCCCAGGCTGGAGTTGAACCCGCCAGCTCAGGTGTACGTGG
>CAUYON010156554.1:0-38650 GCA_963573935.1 Arctocebus calabarensis
GTGCCTATAGTCCCAGCTACTAGGGAGGCGGAGGCAAGAGACTCGCTTGAGCCCAGGAATTGGAGGTTGCTGTGAGCTGTGATGCCACAGCACTCTACCCAGGGTGACAGCTTGAGGCTCTGTCTCAAAAAAAAAAAAAAATTAGCCGAGCGCTGTGGCGGGCGCCTGTAGTCCCAGCTACTTGGGAGACTGAGGCAAGAGAATCACTTGAGCCCAAGAGCTGGAGGTTACTGTGAGCTGTGACTCCACAGCACTCCACCGAGTGCAGTAGAGTGAGACTCTGTCTCCAGGAAAAAAAAAAAAAAAAAAAAAATTCATGTGTTGCTTATGGGGACATGTTGAAAAGTATGTGGTTAGATAATTTCATCCTGGTGTGAACGTCAGCGCCCAATTACACAAACCTGACACACCCAGGCCGTGGGCTGTGATCTGGCTCCTAGGCTGCACAGAGTGTGCCTGTCCTGAGAACTGTAGGCAGTTGTCACACAGTGGTAAGTATTTGTGTATCTAGATGCATTAAACGATCTTGTAGACTGGTCATACCTGCAGGGTTATATGAATGACCACATCACAATGTCCTCCAGATTCCTCCACCTCAGTCTAAATGTGGCCTGTGAGGTGGTGCCTCCTGCATCATTTTGCAGATGAAAACACTTAGTCTTTAAGAGGTAAAATGTTTAATCCAAGGACACAGCCTCAGTGACAGAGCCAGCATCTGTACTGCGGGCCTGAACTCATCCCAGGTGCCCGTAGTGCCAGAGGACAGAGGGGAGTAGCAGAGCAATACACCAGACCAAATGGGGTTCACATCCTGGCTGCTGTGTGTTATGGGACCTTCTGTCCTCACCTATGTGTTAGGCAGAACCAGACAGTGCCTCACAAGGCTCTGATGAGATGAGGTGTGGGCAACCCCAGTGTGGCACCAAGCACATAGCAACTCTCAGCCAGTGTTTATGGACTGGGTGGATGGATACTGGCCTGTCTGGGCTCTTTACCCCTCACCTCTGCCATGCTGCCTGCTGCAGATGCCGGCATGCTGCCATTGCCAAGTACTTTGGAGATGCACCACCTACCTGCACGAAAGGCTGTGACCACTGCCAGAACCCTTTGGCCGTGCGGAGGCAGCTGGATGCCTTGGAGCGTAGTAGCAGCTGGAGCAAGACTTGCATCAGGCCCTCCCAGGGGAATGGCTTCGACCCTGAGCTGTATGAGGGAGGCCGCCAGGGATACGGGGGCTTTAGCAGGTAAGGGGCCTACTAGAAATAGCCAGTCATTCCCCTCATGTTGAGGCCAGACCATAGGTGCTATAATGCTGTAGTCCACGCTCCTGATGCCTAGCCTGTCCCCTAGGTACGACGAGGGCTCTGGAGGCAGCGGGGACGAGGGCAGAGATGAGGCTCACAAGAGAGAATGGAATCTCTTCTATCAGAAACAGATGAGGCTGCGCAAGGTGAAGGGGGAGGTTTGGGAGGGCTTAGTGGCCTGTGCAGGGTCCCTGGTGTTTTCCTGCATACACCCTCTCAGCGCTTTCCCTGGCGCTGGATAGAAACTGGACTGTAGCATGGCACAGTGCCTCATGGGCCCCTCATGTTGTCTTCCAGGGCAAAGACCCCCAAATAGAAGAATTCATACCCCCAGGTTAGTACAGAAGTGGTGAGGGCTTGGGGGCCATTCCAAGGGCACAACTGGGGGATTCTTGTCAGGGGGTTTAGGGACTCAAAGAGCAAAGATGAGTGGAAGGATCCACCCCTCCTCCCCAGATGAAGACTGTCCCCTGAAAGAGGCTTCCAGCAGGAGGATTCCTCGGCTCACTGTGAAGGTAAGAGGCAGCCATTCCAGACCCCTCCCCCAGCCCCGAACCATTTGACTAACCTCCCTCCACTGTACTAGGCCCGAGAGCACTGCCTGCGGCTTCTGGAGGAGGCTCTGAGCAGTAACCACCAGACCACATGCACCACTGATGGGTGAGTGTCCCAGAGCTGGGAGGTGAGGCCAGCTGCCTGGGCCAAGGAGGGCCCTCCAAGCTCTTGTTCCCCTGGAAACTGGGAAAACCCAGTCTCCTGGCTTGATTGGGCAGCCCCTCCCCAGATTGTGACCTGTCCTACTCCTGGGCCTAGAACCCACAGCCCCATTGGGGCAAATGTGGCCACCACTTAGATGGTGTTGGTAGCTGCTAAAGGGTAGCAAGTTGCAAGGTGCCCGGAGAGTCCTAGTCACAGTCTCTTTGCTGTGAGAGTCCACAGGAGCTTAACAGGGAGAGGGTTCAGGCCCATCTGCGACTTTGTGTCCATTCCTACCCATAGAGCTGACCTCCAGGCCACGGCTGTGGAGCTGGAATATGAGACATTCCGAAATGCCAAGGTGGCCAACCTGTATAAGGCCAGTGTGCTGAAGAAGGTGGGTCTAGTGCAAGGTAGGCCATGGGGGCAGTGCTTCCACACCTTGAAGCTATCTGCCAACCCTATGGCCCCATGTGGCCCAGAATCTTCCCTCTTCTTGCTCCCACCCAGAAGCCCATTAATGGATGAGCAGATCCCCACTCTTCTCCTGTCTAGGGTCTAGTTGCCTGCAGCCACTGGCCACAGAAGCCTACTTCTTGTACTTAGAGGAAAAGGAGGGCCTGGTTAGGGGCTGTCAGGTGGAACTCATGGGTGCCATGGCCTCCCTGCCCATCCCTGCCCAGGTGGCTGAGATACACAAAGCCTCCAAGGATGGACATCCCTATGACATGGGAGCTGGTACCAAGAGCTGCAGTGCCCAGGCGGAACCCCCAGAGCATGATGAGTATGACATCCCACCAGCTTCCCATGTGTACAAGGTGAGTAGAGTCCTGGTCGCCACCCCAAACCAAATCCAGAAAAGGCACCATTTTTCCTTTGCCTTCAAGAAGACACAGCCTCGGGCTGCACCTGTGCCTCAAAGGAGTAGGGCACCAGCCCCATATGCCAGAGGTGGCAGGTTCAAACCCAGCCCTGGCCAAAAATCACAAAAAAAAAAAAAGAAGACACAGCCTCTTTTCTCCTGGCATCATGGTGCTGGCTCTAGGAAAGGGTGCCTAGAGGTTCAGGGATAATTATCACTTTTCCCATACCCAGCAGCAGGTGGGATGGGCTGGAGGGAGCCAGCTATTACTAGGGCCCAGTTTTCCAGAAGGAGAGGAAGAGGCCAGTGAAAGGAAGCCCATGAGTGATCCTTTAGCTTTGCAGCCCACGGCCTCTTTCACCCTGACTCCCAAGGTAGTCTTTCCTCCCACACTCCCAAGGGCCCTGACCCAACATACCTCAACTGGACCAGCTGGCAACACCTCCAAGGGGTCTGGTAGTCTGAACCCTCTCTCCTCACAGCTCAAACCCAAGCGGCTGGGAGCTGGTTTCCCCAAAGGCTCCTGCACATTCCAGACGGCCATGGAGCTGATGGAGACCTCACAGATCCAAGAGCAAGCCCCCCAGCCCATGGGAGGAGATAAGCAGGAGACCCCTAGCCAGCCCTGTGGCCTCGAGGATGAGGACAGGAGTGCGCTCCTCCCTGGGCCCAGCAGAGAAGCCCCTGGAGATAGTGCTCACTGGGAAAGACCCTCCCCTGAGAAGAAGGCGAAAGGCTTCTCCGGGAGCAGTTCCACTGCCAAGGCCTGGGCTAAGAAGAAACAGCAGCTCCTGGCCACAGCGGCCCACAAAGATTCTCAGAACATCACCCGCTTCTTCTACCAAAGGGTGCAAAGCCCACCTTGGTTTGCTTCTGCCCCAAGGGCAAAAGATGCCAGCTCTTCCTGTGAAGGGGCTCAGGGACCTCCAGTGGCTCCAGAGAAAGAAGATGGAGCGCAGGGATGTTTGAATGCCCCTCCCCAGACTGAGGAGTGCCCCATAGAGCAACTAAGGAAAGGACACAGGTAGTCATGGAATGTTCTGGAATCTGCATGGTAGCTTCCCCTTTGCTCACTGGGCCTCTGAAGCTCTGCTGGGCTGCATGGGACGAGGGAGCAGCTGAGACCTAGAGCTCTGATACCTACTCTTTCCTCTGGTCAGCACCTGTCCACTCAGAGATCAGAAACCCCCTGGAGCCCAGCCTACCCCTACAAAGGAGACACACATGGGCAAGCGACCCAGATCCGGGCAGGTATTGTCAGAAAGGAGGCCACAGGGAGAGGGAGGAGGCCTGTGGACATGCTGGTAGCGGCTCTGTTCTGGTCTAAGGTTCAGGGATAATCATCACTTCTTCCCACAGCCAGTAGCAGGTGGGATGGGCTGGAGGGAGCCAACTAGTACTAGAGCTCAGTTTTCCGCAAGGAGGGTAGGAGGCCAGTGAAAGGGAGCCCAAGAGTGATCCTTTACCATGGCCCTGCCCAGGAAAATCCAGAGAGCCAAGCTCAGAAGAGACCTCGCACCTCAGCCAAGCCCTCCATCTTATCTGAGGTCAAGGGCACCACACTGGCTAGTGATGAAGGCACCTTAAACCCTGTGGCCCAAGACCCTTGCCAGCTCTCAGCTCCTGGTGTCTCCCTGAAGGAGGTTGCAAATGTTGTGGTCAAGTGCCTGACTCCCTTCTATAAGGAGGGCAAATTTGCATCCAAGGTAGGTTGAGAGGGTCCTGGGATACTTGGGTATAGTGGGGGTGAGAGGACAGGGAGTGTGAGCTCCAGGACACAGTAGGGCAGAAGCCTGAGACCAAGACCAGCTCCTGTCCTCCCTGCGGCCTGCCTTTGGGTGGTGGCAATAGGAGGCACTGGGGATCTTGAGGGCAGAGGTCCTGCACTCTGCTTCTCTTCTCTCTCTGCTTTCCAGGAATTATTTAAAGGCTTCGCCCGCTACCTCTCACACCTGCTGGCTCAGAAGACCTTTCCTGGAATGAGCGGTGAGCACCTGCATTGCCGAGAGGCTCTTAAGGGGGTGGTTGCAGGCAGGAGACTGACCCTAATGTCCCCTCATCCCAAATGTGTAGTGCAAGATGCAGCCCAGAACCTCATCAAGCACTTTTTCCATGGCCGCGCCCGCTGTGAGAATGAGGCTGACTGGCACGGCCTGTGTGTTCCACAGAGATGACCACCTGCTAGCTGGGCAGGGTTCGTGTCCTCCTGCAGACTCTTCTGTGGGCCATCCTGGATCTGCAGATGCCAGAGCCCTCTTCTTTTCTTAGGGTCCTTTCATCTTCTAACCACACCTTGCTTTGGGGATGGCCCCAGACACCTCCCAAATCAAGGTCAGCCCACCTTTTCTGCACCAGATGCCCAGTATAGAAGGTGCCAGGTGGTCTGGCTGCTGCCAACGGAAGGAGTGCCCCTTTACATCTTGTATTTAACAAGTTTTAAGCCAGGGACACAGCCTACCTTGCCACAGTATTGGGACCTACTCAGGGGAGCCCCCTCTAGCCCTCAAGATGTCAGCTTTCTACTCGAGAGGCGGAGGCAAGAGAATCGCCTAAGCTCAGGAGTTGGAGGTTGCTGTGAGCTGTGATGCTATGGCACTCTACCGAGGGCAATAAAGTGAGACTCTGTCTCAAAAAAAAAAAAAAAAAAGTCAGCCTTGCCCCAGGAGCTGAACTTGTTGCGTACAGGGCCACAGCCAGACCGCGCTCCCTGTACAGCTCCTGGTCAAGAAGGCCAGGCCACCTAAGATGTTTATAAGAGGAATAAAGTCCGTTTTGTTCTCACATGCATGTGCACACAGCCCTTTTCTCATAAGAGTTTTATTTCTTCGGCAGCTCCTTCTAGGCCTGGACTCGTGCTAACATGGAGTCTGGGTGGGAGGTTGGGGCGGGTGGGCATCTCCCCCAGACTGGCCTCATCAGATCCCAGCCTGAGCTCCTGCAGCCCTCACCCCAGAACCAGGCCCCCCCAGAGAGCCTGGCTGTTTTCCTTCCCTAGTTGGTGACACTGTTCCAGCCTGTGCCTCCACTTGGGCCAGCTGGCTGTGCTGTGTTAGGTTCCAGAACAGGGCCAAGCAGTGAAGCCCAAACCAGAATGACCTGACGGCATCCAAGGCAGACCATGTGGTTGGGAATCACACCAGGGAGAGGCCTCTTCCTCATCTCCACCGCACCCCACTCAGTTGAGGCCGGGCCACTCAACGGGACAGGTGCTGTCCAGCAGGAAGAGGATGGTATGCAGCAGTTCCTGGGCCTGTTCAGGGAAAAGCATGTCAAGAGTGGCTCCCCCCAGCCATCTTCCCACCCCACTGCTATGGGGGAGGGGAGCAGCTACACCCCAGAGCTGGAGCAAGGCACCTGCCTTCACCTTCCCAGGGTGATCAAAGGCCTGGTCACTTACCTGTGGCAGCTCAAACCAGGTGGTCTGGGGGCTGTCAACTGAGCCATAGTTGAGTTCCAGGCCAGGGGTGCCCCCCTCCTGTGGGCTCAGCAGGTGGATCCGATGTAGGCTCTTCAGGCTGATGGAGCAGAGCGGTTTCTAGGGGCAGCAGAGACAGCAGAGCTTGGCTCCTCTCCAAGGAAGGAGTCAGTGTGGGTGGTAGGAGGGGAATGGCCTGAGGGTCTCCAGGCCAGCTCTGTGGTGGGAGCCTTGCTCACCTGAGAGCTGGGGTCCATAAGGAGGAGGTGCTGGTGGTTGAGCCCCAGGAGGCAGGGTCCAGGTAGGGCCAGCTCGCTTGTCCGCAGCACCACATAGATGGTGTAGCCGAAGAGGGGCAGCTGGCGCATGGCCTCTAGGGGAGAAAGGGCCAGTCAGAGGTTCTGACTGCTGGGGCTCTGGAACCTGACCTGATTGCCCCAGGTCAGCTGAGAGGGACAGAATGGGTGAAGAAGCCTCTCAATCCTTCTATCCCAGCAGCTCTCTGCCCCGGACCCACCAATGAAGCTGATCTGTGCTTCCTGGGAGCTGTGTCCTTGCAGCTGTCTCAGCTTCTGCCCCATCAGATCCTTTATGGTGGTCACACTCACCCCCCATTGCAGTGGCTTTGGAATGTAAGCCAGCAGGTCTTGCCTAGAGACACAGTCTAGGTCAGTCTGGTCTGTGACCACTAACCACCTGGTGTAGGGCCAGGCCAGCAGGTGCAGGGTGACTGAACAAAAGTGCCTTTTGTGGGTAAGGCAGTGACTGAGGTGAGGGCCCCACCCTGGAGGAGCTCAGTTGGGTGGAGAGGACAGGCATCTACAGCCCCTGCTGTTCTAGGCCAGTGTGGTTAGGGCCAGTAAGGATACCATTTCAGTGGCCTTGACCTTGAAGGAGGCTGGGGAGGAAGTTGGATGTGAGACAAGAAGAGTTTTAGGGGCGTGGGAGGTGAGTACCCACTCACTCTGAGGGGGGTGTCTTTTTGTCCCTACTGAGGTGCTGCAGGGCAGCCAGCCTGGCGATCTCAGCATCAGCCTGGGCACTGACCTGCAGCTTCCCCTGAAGGTAGTCCCGCAGCACCTGAGGGCAGGGCCATGAGGGGGACAGCTGTGCCCCAGAGCCCCCATCAGTGAGCTCTGGGACACAAGCCCATTCTTGCCACCAGCCACCACAGACCCACAGCCTCTTGGGGAGGGGGCTTGGAGGTCACTCAGGCAGGAACTTGTACCCTTGAGCTGCAGCTGCACCCCCTGCCCCCGACCCCCTGCTGCTGACCTGGCTGTAGTGGGTGCTGACATAGGTGGGGTTGTCAAAGTGCAGTGGGGTCTCCCAGCCTAGCCGCCGGCTATGCAGGCTCACATGTGGGTTCACCATCACATTGTTGAGGTACTCACCGGGCCGGAGGGGCCGTACCAGCTCGCCTGCACAAGGAGTCAGGTCCCAGCTGTCTCTGTCCTGCTGCCCCAGCCCCCAGGCAGGAGAGACCCACCCTGCCCCCCCCCCCAGCTCACCCTGCCCCACCAGCTCACCCTCCCCTTTGATGAGGAAGAGGGCAAATTCCTGCACTTCCTGGGGCTCTGTGATGCCCATCTGTCTGCAAAGCTCCTCCAGTACCTCTGCTGCCACCTGGGCATTTGGACAGGGCTGTGGTGAGAGGGAGGGAAGACCCAGGGCTGAGGCCCATGGCTTCTTCCAATGTGGCCCTTGTGCTCACCGTGAAAGTCCAGATATTCATCTTGTAATCCGTCCCCCCAGGCAGGTGAATTAGAATCCCACGGACAGCTTGACCTTTCTGCCAAGCAGGTTGCAGGTTAGTCCACTAATGGGCAGAAGTCTCAGCCCTACTGTGGATACTTGCCTCCTGCCCCAGGGAATCCCACAATGCCCAGCTACCAGCCCCAATACCAGGAAAGCTTGCATTTCCTCCAGTGGGGGCAGCCGCTGGCGGCCCCCATATTTGACTGTGCGCTGCAAGTGTTCCTGGCTGCTCCGGGCCAGCTCTGCAGAGAAGTCGGGTTGGGGTCATAGTGCGCCCAAGCCCCTCTCCAGCCAGCTAAGTTCCTGGTACTGGAAACCCCCCTGCCCCAGTCACCTTCGCTGGGGCCAGAATCCTGTAAGAACTTGGTCACATAGGGCATCAGCGTGGTTGACGGGGGGAAGAAGCCTGTGAGGAGGCTGAGGAAGCTCCAGCCTCGAGCACAGTGGTCCCTGCAGGGCAGAGAGCCTGGGCTTCAGGACAATGATCAGACCACAGCACCCATGCTGCCCCCAGAAGCTGCCCTGCCGGTCTCCACTCACGGCCGGGGGTGTCCTGTGACCTGCTTGATGACCTGGCAGTAAATCTCATCCCTTAGTTTCTCCTCCTGGCACAGCTGTGGGGACAGGAAGGGCAGGTGGGTAGGGCAGCAGAGCTGCAGTACAGGTAGGTATGAAGCCCCAGAGAAATCCTGCTGACACTTATGCGCTGGAACTAGGTCAAGGTAACGTCCCAAGGGTCCTCTCCATCTTTGTCTCAGCTTAACAGCATCTGCAAGACTGGTCACTTTCTTTGAGCCACTTTCTCTTCTCTGCTTCTCTGATTTGTCTTAAGTCATCTTTGCTGGTCCCACTCTATCTCCTTGACCTCTAAGCAGTGCGATGCTCTTGAACCTCTCCCTGATGGTCTTAGCTGCTGCCATCTAATGACACCCTTCACCCGGAAGTTTGGGGTTTCAGATCTCATGTGTCCAACACAGATTCCCCCACCAGCCCAGACCTGCTGTATGTGGATGGCAGTCATTGCCTTGGCCTTTTCACCCCCATATGCAGGTGGACAGCCAACCCTTTGGCTCTGAATCTTCCCATCTCTCCCCTTCCTGCTGCCCCAGGCCCAGACCAGCCCAATCTCATCTGGGACCTTTTTCCCTTAAAATCCCCAGAATCTAGAACAGCTGCCAAAGTGAGCCTGGAAGATGTAAACCAAGTCTCTCCTCAGAACATTCCAGTGGCTTCCCTTCTCTCTCAGATCAAAGGCCCATGACAGCTGCAAGGCCAGCCATAACCTGGACCCTCTACCCTCCATTCACGCTTGCCCTCATTTGCTTGGTTCCAACACACTAGACTTGCTGGTGCGTGACAGTGCTGGGCTCACCTCCTCATCAGGACTGTCTCTGTCCTCCAGTGCTTGTGACTCATTCCTTCACTCCCACAGTAACCCCTTCCCCCGCTTTCTTATTCTCATGGCAACTTTCACTTCAGACACGATGCATCTTTCCTGGCTGTCTTCCTGCAAGCTCTGCCTGGCATGGTGGCTCATGGCCTCTGCCCCAGTGCACAGCCCGGCTCACCTTCAGCAGCTTATAGAGCAGATCCAGCTCGTTCTTGCCCCAGGGCTTGGATTGGTCACCCATAAATTGCATCAGGGCTGCAGGCAGGATAAGAAGCATGGCAGGCTGGCCAGGGGTGGCCTGGCTTATGCTGTTGCAATACAGGGCCTTCACCTGCCATCTGATGCCTCACAAATGCATGGGGTCTGGGTGGGGCAGAGGGCCCAGCACAACCCATATGGAAACTAAGGCTTGGAGAGACTGTGGTTGCCCAAGGCCACACATAGTACTTAGAGTTGCCTGGGCTCATCCACTTCACACAACCCTTGGGTGGGAGTAGGGGTGGATGAGGGCCGTGGGATGTAGGAACCGCCAGCGAGCTTCCCTGATAGACTGGAGCAGAGCTAGACAGAGGTCAAGCAAGGGGACCAGGTGCCTAGGTCCGTGCCACTACAGACATGGGGACCCAGGATACCGAAGTCACTCACCCTTGAAGCTGGTCACAGCCTGCCTGCTCGTGTCCTCATTACTAAGGCTGATGAGAGATTCTTGGATAGGAACCTGTAGCCAGGTGGGCAGCACTGTAGATCTGAGGTTCCCAGGGGCTGGGGCAAGTCCACTGGCCAGATTCCTCCCCACCTCTGCCTTTACCTTGCTGTGCTGCACTAAGCTGGCTACAGCCTTCCCCTCAGCTCCTCCACCTGTCAGGTCCAACCTACGGGGGCAGAGGGGAGACAGCCCTGCTTGCTTGGTCCCCCACTTTCATTCCAGCTGTGTTGGGAGGGTGGTAGAAGCACTGGCCTGGCAGCTCTGAGCAAGGAGCTCACTTTGGGAAGATGAGGACAGACGGGCATAGGGATTGGCCCAGGGTACTCACAAGGTCTGAGGCTTTCGGAAGTAGTTTAGGGCAAATTCCTGCATGGTGTAGCTGTGGGAGTCAGTGGACAGAGAGGCGTAGGCCACGGAGGAAGGCAGGCTGGTGGCCTCTGAGTTATCACTGCGTGCCGGAGCAGGGTGCTAGGAGCACAGGAAATGTGGTACCACCCAAGTGCCCACTAGCCTGTCCCAGGGGCCCTGCTGCAACCCCAGCCAGCCAGTCCCAAGAGCAACACCAGCACCCAGGAAGGTCAGTTATTGAATGTCTTGCATGTCATGAACTAAGTGCCACATGGGATGGGAGGGGTGTACAGCCCTGCCTGCAGAGAGAGTACAGTCTCACTTGGACAATGAGGCAAGCAATCTGGAGAGGACAGAAGCAGACACTGTCCCCTAGGCCACCGGAGGCAGGCAGCAGGTAGTCCTGGCTCCCAGCAGCCTCTGGGGCAATCACTCCCTGTCCTTTCCCCACTCCTAGGGAAGCCTCACCCCTGCCTCTCCCATCAGCCTCACCTCCAAGGCCCTGTCCTGCTGAGCCACCCCTGGCTCCCCAAGCTGCAAGTGACTTTTGTGCTGGCTCCTCTGCTCTGATGAGAAGGAGAAGTCAGGAGCAGCAGCAGGCTGCACTATGTTGGTGGGAAAAAGTCCAGAGCGGCCCCCAGCAGAGCCAAACTGCCAACCTAAAAGGCATCCCAAGGATGGTGGCTCACCCACCTGGGCCTCTCGACTGGCTCCACCAATCGGATGCCCACCCTGTCCCAGCAACCTTTGCTGACCTGCTACCATACCTGGCTCCAGTGTGGCCACTGGCAACAGCTTGATGAGGTCTCCGCGGTGGAAGCTGAGGAGGCTGCAGTCATCCGTGATGTAGCTGTGCAGGGCGATGACATAGCCAGAGTCCTGTGGGTGGGTGGGTGAGTGGCCAGGGAGGATGGAGCCTGCCTGTGCCTCCCTGTCCTGCCCACCCCTCCTGCTCCCACCACTGGCCTTCCCTTCTACCCCTACCCCAGGGAAACCAAACAGAAGATACACAGCATGAGGGGAGCCACCGCCTGGCCCCTCCTTGCTCCCAGCAGTTTCCCTTGCCTTCTTGAGCTCACTCAGGAATAGGTCAACCATGGCCTTGATGGCTTTCGCCCTGGCTGAGTGCAAAACCAGCTGTTCATTCTTCAGTGACAGCTCCAGGGTGGAGCCACCTGGGCACTCCACCCCCAGCACCTCTGAAAAGCTGTACACAGGTAGGGCATGAGCTGAGGCCAGCTTGCCACTGCCCACCACTCACCGCAGGCTTTTAGGCCAGGTCACCTATATGAGCAGAGCGTCTTCAGCCGGTCAGGGCGGAAGTTGGGGCCTTGGGTCACCTTGAGCAGTCTCAGCCCCCGGTGGGACACACCTAGCAGCTGCACGTCACTGCCGCTCTCACCCTGCCAGGAAGGTGGTGGGTTACAAGAAGGTTCTTGAGTCCTACTGCTGCCCAAGAAGAGCTGCTTGGGGACAGTGGCTGTGCTTTGTTTTTCCTTTGCCCCCTCCCCATGCTCTCCTCTTGTCTGCAGAGGGCCTGAGCCTGCGTGTCTTGGGGTCCAGACTGGGGGCCTCCCCACGTGCTGCCCCTGCCCTCAGCACCACAGACCAAGGCTGGAAAGATGCGGGAGAAGTAATTGGCCCATTTGTCCCGAGCGGCCACCACGATGCGTTTCTTGACATTGTCTTCAGCAGTGGCGAGAGAGTCTAGGCCCACTTCCAAATCTCCTGCAGGCAGGAAAGAGGCCCAGGCTGTCCTCAAAAGGAAAGCCCAGAGTTTGTTCCCATGGCTGATCCCTCCCCTAGGACAGGCCTGGCCCCTGCCACTCAAGCTCCTGACTCCAAGGTCCTTGGACCCATACTCAGCAGTTCTTTCATTTTACACCGTTCATCGTGGGAGATCCGGATGCAGGACTCAGCAAAGGTGTCCCGTAGGATCTGGGGGCAAAGCCAGATGGTCACCACCAGGACCTGAGGCCAGAACCCACCCCTAGAGCAGCACCCCCGGGGAAGAGCTGGAGAGTCCAGTGGAGGTGTTTTAACCCCGCAAGGAGCAGCTCCCTGAGGCTTGTCTGTCTTAGCAGAGGGTCTAGGCAGAGCAGGGAGGTAGGGCTCCCATCTCACCTCTCCCCTGCTCCCTTCACTGCCCAGAGACCCTATCATGACCATATTGGGTCAGTGAGATAAGCTTTCCCAAAGGAACAGGACTGGGTGGGGGTGAGGGTAAGGCACTCCTGGGAGCATCCAGAGGGAACAAAGTAACCGCCACTTCTAAGCACCCACTGTGTGCCAGGGTCTGTGCTCTGTGCTGTTTCTATTCTGCTTTTAAGCCTCATCTCTAAAACTAGTTTAATAATGATGCCCACATCTCAAGGATGTTGTGAAGCTTAAGTGAATGAAGGCAGGGCTGCATACACAAGACATGCCCCCTAAGTGCTAGCTGCCATTGTGCCCCATGCCTAGCCCAGGCGTTAGGTGAAGGGCCCTGGAAATGCAGCCTGCCTGCAATTATTGCAGGGGGGAAGGCAGGCCAGGTTCTCACCTGCTCACAGAGGAGCTGGAGGCAGTAGGGATGACTGAAGTTCTCCCGTGGGTAGAACACCTAGAGGAGGGCATGGGCAAAGCCAAGATCAGGTGTCTGGTGCCCCTGCCCAGCCCCCTTCCACCCTCTCCAGCATGGAAAATCAGCCTTGAGAAGGTGAGCTGCAAAGGGACGCTGGAATGCCCATAACCCACCACTTCCCTGCCAGCCCAAAGGGGCCAGGCCAAGGCCCCACCTCCTTGCGTAGGAATAACTTCCAGGGTACACTGGCATAGGAGAAGCTCACGCTGGCAGAGGGCACAAGTAGCTGGGTGGAGGTGCTCTGGTCCCCCATAGGCTCCATTAAATCTGGGAAGAGGAGGAGGCAAAGAGCCTCAGGTGAGTGGCTGCCAGAGCCAGGACAGAGGGGAGACCCTCAGCCCTGGAGCCCACAGAGGGGAGACCCTCAGCCCTGGAGCCTCTGAGGATGCCACCTTCCCAGCTTCCGCCTGGCTCACTCTTGCCTCCATTCCCAGACTAAATTTTCCCTGAGGCTCATGGGCCTCTATGACCACATCAGTCAGGGCCACTAAATTCCCCATGGAGCTGTCAGGCCTACTTGAAGACAACACCCTGTGTATGATAGTCCTTAGGTGCCAGACCCTGCCCTGGGCAGGAATGTGGAAGCTGGGGCTCCAAAGTCCAGAAGCCTGTGCAGCTGACCTCAGCCTGAAGAAATGGGTTCGGCCACAGGTGCCAAGAAGCGCAATACACAGCGGATATGGGGTTCCTTACCACGAGGCTCAGCTGAAGGGGCCCCTGGGTCCTCAGGCAGAGACAGCGGGGGTGCTGGTGGAGGTTGAGGTGGCTGGGTAGTGGGCAGGTTCTTGCCAAACAGGTCCTGAAGGGGCCCCTGCTTTTCCTTGATGGAGCTAGAAGGCCCACGCTGCGGCAGGGCCTTGGGTCGAGGAGCTACAATAGGCGGCGGGCTCTTCCCTGGGCTGGGGGACAGCGTCTGGTGGGGCACAGAGAAAACACAAGGAACTGAGTCTAGGGGCAAGGCCAAGTTTGCCCCAGAGAGCCTCCAACTGCACTGGAGGGGACAGGACGGGGAGCTCACCGAAGGGGATGAGTGGGCATCATGGATCCCCAGCTTGGCCAGCGCCTCATCCTTAGGGTCGTTTTTCTTCAGGAAAGTTTTGAGAGGCCTTGTGGGAGAAAGAAGTGGCCATTGGATGATTCCCTGGGGTGTGGAGCAGCCCTAGTCATCTGCCCCTAGGGGCCACTTCCCCCTGGGCCACCTCCCTATGGGCCCACCTGGATGGCTGCACGGGCACAGGCACAGGGCCTGGGCGGCTCTGGTACATGCGGATGATGTTGCGAATTTCCTTGCTGGGTTCAGGCCGCTGGGATGTATGGTCCAAGGTTGGCACCACGGGCACCCTGCCCTGGGATGGCTCTTGATCATGGCCAGGCCCTGCCTCCCCGGCTGGCTCAGCTTCAGCCTCTTTTGCAGCTTTGGACTCAACTTGTTTCAAAAGCTTCGTCACTGCAGGGGGAGGAGGAGGGGACAGCACTGATAGGGAGGGAGAAAGACATTATTAAACACTGCAGAGCACCAGGCCCCTGACTAGCCCTGCCCCTGCCTCCACACCTGTTCTTGGCTCCTCTTCCTGCTCCTCTTGCTCCTCCCCCTGGGGGATCTGGACCTTGGCAGGAGGTTTCACTGCCTTCACCTTGATCTGCTGTTGCCCTGTAAGTACCCGTATGGTCTTCATGGTTACCGATGTTGGCACCAGCCTGCCCGTTTGGGATCCTGGATGGATAGGCCACACCCCCTGGCCCAGGTTAGGGGCACTGGCCAAGTTTCTGCACGGGACTCCCCAGCACTCTCACCCATCTTCTGGAAATAGTCCCGTTTCTGCTGGAAGCTCCTGGGCTGCACAGGCCTGTCTTCTGCCTCCTCTGAGATCCCATCCTGGCAGGAGGCAGAAGAGAAGAGCAGCCGTAGCTAGTCACACATGACACCCCTTTGGGCCGGAGGGCCTGGGCTCACCTATCCATACCCCTCACCCCAACCCTGGCATCCTGTTTGAGGATTCAGTTCCTCACCCTCAGATAGGTACCCCCCGATTCTGGCTCTGGCTCTTCCTGGGGGGCAGGGGGCTTCTTGGGCTTGGGTGTGATAGCTGAAGGTGGGGCCTGGGATGCAGTCCTCAAGGCCTCAGCCTGGTGCTGGTGCTGGCGCTGGCGCTGCTGGGTCTGCTGCTCCAGGGACAGGGTCATGGCCTGGGTGGTCATCTGCTGGGCCTGAAGGGGGAAGGTTGATGAGTCAGTATAGACTCCTCCTGTCTTCCCCAGCCCTGGGGTATTGCGCCCTCACCAGGATCAGTGCCTGCTGGTTGATGAAGTTCTGCTGCTGGACTGCCAGCTGCCTCGCATCCAGGCTGGGGAGCAATGGCTGCGGCTGTGGGTGTGGTGGCACCACCATGGCTGCCAGGGTAGCCAGAGTGCGTTAGAGCCACAGCCCAGGCTCCAGGCCCTCCACCCACTGTGCACTCTGGACTCCTGGGAGGATGCTCCCCATCCAGTCCCAGAGCTGACTACTGCTCTCTTGAGAAGGGACACCAGTGCCCCAGCCCAGCCTCACCTGGCATGGCAGGGCCCGCGCCCATGGCTGGCATCATGGGTATGGGTGCGGGCATCATAGCTGGCTGATATCCAGGCATCTGCATCATTCCTGGGTACACTAGGGGAATGGGGCCCTCCATGTCAGTCCCTATCTGGGCCACATATGGTCCAGCCCAAGCAAAGAGAAGAACATTGACCCCCAGGTGCTGGCCAGAGCACCAATTATGACTGCCTAGGGGGTGGGGGAGCTTGGAGGCCCTGGATGGGACACGAGCCCCAAACTCACCCATGGGGTAGCCCTGCTGCATGGGTCCCATGGCGCCGCCTCCCTTCATGCGGCCACTGAGAGCCCAGCCTTGTTCTAGATCCTGAAGACACAACGGTCACAGGGTCAGAGCCAGAAGCTGGAAAAAGTGCAAGGCGCAGGAGCAGGGTCTGTAGGGTGTGCAGGACACTCACACTGAGGCCCGGGGAGAGGACTGGCTCAAAAAGGTGCTCCAGGAAGCCCTCCAGACTCCCAGCCTCGCCTGCAAGGCAGGGAGAGGGTTGGTGAAGCCGCCGGGGGTATAGGGCTGCCCATGCTCTGCTAACTGCAGGTGCCCACACCAGTCTTACCTGTACGGCTCCTGCTAGGCAATGTCGGGGCTGGACCTGGTGGAGGTCCTGGGGGCAGTGGGGGAGCCTGGACACCAGGGGCAGGGGGGATGGCCTCAGCTCTGCAGGAACAGGAGAGCAAACTGAAGGGGTACCTGGGCTCAGGCAAGAGGTAGAAGCTGCTGTGGGGGTCACCCGGCAAGGTGGGAGGGCCAGACTTGCAGCCGTTCCTGTGAGCCCGTGGGTGTGACAAGGTGGTCATGGAGGTCACCAGCAGGAGCAGAACAGGCATGAAGGTAAGGCACTTACGAGCCAAGGGGACTGATGGGGTAGCTGCATGGACCGGCTGGGTCCCCTAGGTCCTCTGTCTGGCCAATCAGGTCCAGCACAAAGTCGCAGCCAGCCAAGTCTTGCCATGCGTCTCCAGAGTGCAGTGACACAGACCAGCCACGGGGTGGCGCCTCCAGGCCTCTGGGTGGGATAGGGGCATGGAGTAGGGGGGTGGTCAGTGAGGCAGGTGGCCATCCCAAAGGGGCAAGGACCAAAGGGTGGGGGGCGGGGAAGGAAGGGCGGCCCTGGGAGTGCCCTTCTGGGCAGCTGGGACGGCTCTCCTCCATTGGCACCACATGCCCTGCATCTAGACATCAGTGCCAATGGATTAGAGCCCAGGTGCTCGCACACCCCTCACGTATTCTCCACACCTTGTTCCTCATCTGTCTCTACAATCTGGACCCTGCCCACTGACACCCACACTTGGAGGCACCCCCTTCCTGCCCCTCTGAGAGAAAGCTGAGGGAACAAGGAGGCAGCAGCAGGACGGGACGATGGTCAGCTTTGGCCACATTGGCCCCCTCCAAGACCCCATACTTGCTCTGCAGGATCCACCCAGCCAGTTGCTCCCCCGTGGTCCAGGACTCCACCTCAGCCAAGTAGCACTCCTCTGCAGGGTGGGGTGGGACAGGAGTGAGGGGTGGCGGGGCCACCTGACAGGAAGGGGCTGCTGACCCACAGGGTCCCCAAGTAAGACAGAGGGGAGATCAGGGTCACCCTGGAGGAAGGCTAAGGGAGGAGGAGGTCCAGGGTGGCGGAGGGGGTGAGCTAGCCTGTGGGCCTGGGGATGCCTCGGCAAGAGGTGGTCATCACCGTTGAAGGTGAAGACATCCAAAGTCATGCGGCCCTGCCGCCATCCAGCCATCCACTCCAGCTGGGTGGGTGGGTGAGCCCGAGCAGCCCCCAGCGCCAGCTGTGACTGCTCCAGGGCCCCCAGCAGCTTGTGCTGGCACAGCGCTGCCATGCCCGTGGGGGCCTGGTCAGACACAAACCTGTAGGGACATCACAAGGCTACTGTGGAGGTGGGATGGTCTACTGGCCCCTCCTGCCAGGCCCCTACTGCCCAGAGCCCTTACTTGAGCAGCGGCTTCTGTAGGGCTGCCGTCGGGGGAAAGGCACTTAGCAAGATGGCCATGAGGGCCCAGCCTCGCTGGCTCTGCTGCTCATCTGGGTTCTGCCAGAGCTGGGCAACGAGCTGGCTGAAGAGCTCATCCCGCAACCCTGGCTTGCGCTGCCCCTGCCGCACCAGGTAGGTGCCCATGATCTGCCTCTGCCAGGATGGCAGGGATCCGTCCCCTAGGAACCGCAGTATCTGCCAACACAGTGTGGTGAGGACAGGACATGCAGGGCCACCATGTGCCCATCCTGTCTCTGCAAGGGGCCACCTTGTCCCTTCTGATATGTTACTCACCACCTTGTTGAAGTCCAGGGCATGCTGAGGATTCTCGCCACCCAGCCGTGTCAGGGGCTTGGCCAGCGGCTGCCCTGGGCTGGGCAGGGATGGCTCCTGCAAGGGAAGAGGGTGACACAGTGCCTGAGGAGGGGCTGGCTAGAGGATATTCCTGAGGGACCCCCATGGGAGCTCCTGCCTGGGGGATGGAGAGGGCTGCATGCAAAGCCATTGCAAAAATGCATCTTAATGCTCTTTGACAAGAAAATTGACACCCATATACCCAGAACTCAGAAAACATGGAAAAGGATAAAGAAGTAAATAGAAACGATTTTTAATATCTCACCTCCAGAGATAACCATAGTTAACATTTAGCCTTTTTTAAGTGACAAGATCTTGCTCTGATGCCTAAACTGGAATATGGTTCTGCAATCATAGCTCATGTCAGCCTTGAACTCCTAGCCTCAAGCAATCCTCCTCCCTCAGCCTTCCAAGTATCTAGAACTGCAAGCAAGTGCCACTACACACACCTAATTTTTTTTAAAGCCTTTTTCTAGAGGTCGGGTCTTGCTATATTGTCCAGGCTGGTCTCCAAGTCCTGGCTTCAAGTGATCCTACTGCCTCAGGCTCCCAAGAAGCTGGGGCTACAGGTGTACAACACTGTGCCCAGCTCTTAGTCTCTTTCTCATTTTACTTTCCATGCCTAGATATATACACCCTCTATTCTGTTGATTTTAAACAAAATTAGGATCATACTATATGTGCAGATTTGAATCCTGCCTTTGTATTCAATGCCATATCCTAGAGTTTTCCTTGTCAGTAAACATCATTTAATGACATGACGTCAGTGGCAGGGAGATACAGCAGGTGTAGGAAGGGTGTGACAATGCTGAATGTCAACATGGCAA
This sequence comes from Arctocebus calabarensis, assembly GCA_963573935.1. Taxonomy (NCBI): domain Eukaryota; kingdom Metazoa; phylum Chordata; class Mammalia; order Primates; family Lorisidae; genus Arctocebus; species Arctocebus calabarensis. Next base: position 18,854 of record CAUYON010156554.1, read on the forward strand.
GATACTGTATTTTGAGTCAATGGATATTTTCAGAGCAATTCATCTGCATCCAAAGCCCCAGTGACCAGAGAAGGGGGAGGAAAAGTGGAGAAGGAGGGAAACGGTGCGGCTTCCGCCTGGCGGGTGCCAATGTAAGGGGATGGTTGGGGCCAGCAGAAGAGCATGGGTAGGGGGTCTACCTGAAAGCCGATGGAGACAAAGCTGGAGAAGGGGAACCGGTCAATGTCTGGTGGGAGCGCCAAGCTGGGCCGAGCGGGGACTTCAGGGGGCATGGACTCTGTGATGCTCCCAGCCAGGGCATCCTGGTGGCCTGGGAACAACATTAGGAGACAGCCCAGGTGTCATACTATATGTGCATACTATATGAGCCCCAGTGACCGGAGAAGGGGGAGGAAAAGTGGAGAAGGAGGGAAACAGTGCGGCTTCCATGGTGATGGCGCCCCCCATCACCATCAGACGGGAGCCTAGTAATGAGCTCAGGGGGCCTGGACCACAAGGGGCAAACCCACCACAGAGAAAAGGGACCAGCGAAGGGATCCTGGCAAAGCACCAATGAGACTCACCTTCTGCTGTCTTCAGCATGACAGCCAGCTCAGCCGGGATCTCCAAGCTCCCCAGCTCCTGGCAGGGGGGACCAACTTATCCAGGAACCAAGGGAGGAGGCATGGGGATCTGGGGCGACCCCTCAGCCCCAGGATTATAAACAATCCTCCAAAGACCAAGCTTTCTGACCCTGGACACTCAACTAGAGAGCCCCGAAGACCCTCAGAGGAAAACCAGGAGCCCTAGAGTGTCAAGGGCACCCCAGTTCTCTCTTAGATGACACAGTGGATATCCCTGAGGGACAGAACCCACAGTGACACCCTGGAACCCTTCCCCCAAGCCAGGCCACATTTAGCACGTTCATATCCCAGCATAGAACTCCTCCAGCTCCCGGGCCACCTACCATGCTCGGCATTTTCTCCGAGGCCCCGTCCGCAAGCCAGCCACACCAATGCCCGAGCTGTTGGAGGATATGCAGGAAGAGCTGATACCTTGTGTGTGGAGTCCTCCCCAGCTCCCTAGTTCAGCTGCCCCTGCTGCCCCCAGGAGGCTCTGACATCAGCAAAGGAAGAACAACAGACCCGGAGGGGCCAGCTGCCTGGCAGTGCAATTGGTCCCCACCTGCCCCTCACCTTCCAGACTCCTTGCCAGCCTCAGTACTTTGGGCATCAAGGCCTGTCTGCCAGGGTACTGGGAAGAGGACAGGAAGAAGGGAAGAAATTGTCCCAGGGGACAAAGTCCAGCCAGGGAGGGGCCAGAAAGAGGGCAGCATGTGGGCACTGACCTTTGAGCTGCTTTATGGCTCTCAGATTGGAGTCACTGGGCAAGAGAGAGGAGCAGAAGGGCCCCAAAGGAGGGTTGGAGAGGATGGGAAGGAACCCCAGGCAGGAAGGGAAGAGCCAGGCTCTGGTGGACCCAGCAGAGATAAAGGAAGACAGAGCCCTCTGGGGCTGATCCCAACCAACCACAGAGAGAAAAGGGAAGAGCCCAGCAAGTGATGGCCTCTGAGGCCACAGTCCTTAGGAAGCTGGGCTGAGAGTGTGGTAACTACTGAGGTGTGGCCAACTTGTCAGCTAAGGCCGCCTGGCCTCTATCCTGAGCTTCCCCTGTCCAGCAGCCCGACCCAAAGCCCACACCTGCTGTTTCTGTCGCCTCCAGAGCAGGGGCCGGGCCACCAGGAGGACGGTGTTCAGCTGTCCCAGAGCTGCTCGCCGCTGGAGGTACCGCTTCCTGGATGCCGTGAGGAGGCAGGAATGAAGAGTCCAAACTTACACCTCCTGCCTGGCACCCAAGTTCCCTAAGCCTAGACATTCATGTAAAAACTGATGCTGGCTCACACCTATAATCCCAGCACTTTGGGAGGCTGAGGCAGAATTGCTGAAGGTCAGAAGTTAGAGACTAGCCCTGGGCAACATAGTAAGAACTCCCATCTCTACAAAAAAATAGAAAAACTATCTGGGCATCGTAGTGTGCCTGTAGTTTCCTCTACTTGGGAGGCTGAGGCAGGAGAATTTCTTAAGTCCAGAAATTTGAGGTTGCTGCGAGCTAGGCTGACACCACTGCACACTGGCCCAGAAAACAGAGTGAGACTCTGACTCAAAACAAAACAAAACTGCAAAAAGACCAACAATCCTGACTCTGGAGCAATGAAGTCCCTGGATGCTTAACAGGAGGAGCAGGAAAAGAGCAGGACACTATGAAAGCAGTACATCAGGCTTGGTGCCCGTAGCTGTAGTGGTTATGGTGCCAGCCACGTGAACCAAGTATAGCGGGTTCAAACCCAGCCCTGACAACAATGACAACTGCAACAAAAAATAGCCGGGCATTGTGGCGGGCGCCTGTAGTCCCAGCTACTCGGGAGACTAAGGCAAGAGAATGGCTTAAGCCCAAGAGTTTGAGGTTGCTGTGAGCTGTGACACCATGGCAGTCTACCGAGGACGACACAGTGAGACTCTGTCTCAAAAAGAAAAAAAAAGAAGTAATCAGAGGCTATTTAGCAAGGGGAGTAAGGCCTGACTCTGGAGCCAGACTACTTTGTTACTATGATCTTGGATAAATTACATTTCCCCTTTGTACTCTTCATGGTTTATTTTCATTATCTGTAAAATGAGGATTATTGTATATAATACCTGCCCCAAAATAATATTAAGGAATTGATAGATGTAAGGATTTAAAACAGAGTCTGTTTTGTTAATATTATTTAAAAAGCAGAACTTAGGCTCAGCACCTGTGGCTCAACAGGCTAAGGCGCCAGCCACATACACCTGAGCTGGTGGGTTCGAATCCAGCCTGGGCCCGTCAAACAATGACGGCTGCAACCAAAAAAAAAATGACCGGGCATTGTGGCGGGCACCTGTAGTCCCAGCTACTTGGGAGGCGGAGGCAGGAGACTCGCTTGAGCCCAGGAATTGGAGATTGCTGTGGGCTGTGATGCCACCACACTCTATCCAGGGTGACAGCTTGAGGCTCTGTCTCAAAAAAAAAAAAAAATTAATTAAATAAAATTTAAAAAGCAGAACTTGGCTCAGCGCCTGTAGCACAGTGGTTATGGCGCCAGCCACATACACTGCGGGGTGAGTTTGAGCCTGACCCGGGCCTGCTAAACAACAATGACAACTGCAACAAAAAAATAGCTAGGTATTGTGGCGGGTGCCTGTAGTCCCAGCTAGTTGGGAGGCTGAGGCAAGAGACTCGCTTAAGCCCAAGAGTCTGAGGTTGCTGTGAGCTGTGACGCCATGGCACGCTACCTACATAAGTCAGCCTCTGTCTAAAAAATAAATAAATAAATAAAATGAAGATTATTGTATGTAATACCTGCCCCCAAATAAGATTAAGGAATTGATAGATTTAAGGATTTAAAGCAAAGTCTGTTATGTTAATATTATTTAAGAAGCAGAACTTAGGCTCGGCACCCGTAGCACAGCGTTACGGCTCCAGCCACATACACCACGAGTGGCAGGTTTGAACCCGGCCCAGGCCAGCTAAACAACTGCAACAAAAAAATAGCCAGGTATTGTGGCGGCACCTGTAGTCCCAGCTACATGGGAGGCTGAGACAAGAGAATCTCTTAAGCCCAAGAGTTTGAGGTTGCTGTGAGCCATGACGCCAGGGTACTCTACCAAGGGTGACAGTGAGACTCTGTCTCAAAACAGAAGAAAAGGCTCGGCGTCTGTGGCTCAACGGCCTAAGGCGCCAGCCACGTACACCTGAGCTGGCGGGTTCAAATCTAGCCCAGGCCCGCCAAACAACAATGATGGCTGCAACCAAAAAAAATGGCCGGGCGTTGTGGCGGGTGCCTGTAGTCCCTGCTACTTGGGAGGCAGAGGCAAGAGACTCGCTTGAGCCCAGGAATTGGAGGTTGCTGTGAGCTGTGATGCCACTCTAACAGGGTGACAGCTTGTGGGCTGTCTAAAAAAAAAAAAAAAAAAAAACGAAAAAAAAGAAGCAGAACTTATAAAATTAGAAAGTAGGCCTGGCATGGTGGGTCACACCTGTAATCCTAGCACTTTGGGAGGCTGAGGCAGGTGAATTCTCTGAGCTTACAGGTTCAAGACTAGCCTGAGTGAGAGAGACCTCGTCTCTAAGAATTGCCAGGCATTGTGGTAGTCCCAGCGGCTTGGGACCCTGAAGCAGGAGAATGGCTTAAGCCCAAAAGTTTGAGGTTGCTGTGAGCTGTGATGCCATAGAACTCTACTGAGGGGGACAAAGTCAGACTCTGTCTCAAAAAATATATATAACAGAAAGTAACATTATTGAAAATCTAATAGGAGATCCTGGAAGACGGGATGGGCAAACAGAATTTCTTTGGGAAATTTCCAGATGTAAGAAGACCAGACTCCTCAAAGGAGTCATGAGCAGGACAAACATTTTAAAAAAGTCTAAACTTTTGTGTATCAAAGGACACAAATGAAGAGGGTGAAAAGACAACCCACAGAGACTATTTGTAGATTCCATAGTATTTGGTAACAGTTTTTGTTTTTTTTGAGGCAGAATCTCACTATGTCACCCTTATTAGAGTGCTGTGGCATCACAGCTCACAGCAACACTTGGGCTTAAGTGATTCTCTTGCCTCAGCCTCCCACGTAGCTGGGACTACAGGTGCCTGCCACAATGCCCAGCTATTTTTGGTTGCAGTTGTCATTGCTGTTTTAGCAGGCCCAGGCCAGCCTCTAAAGGTGCCCTTGGTGTATGTGGCTGGTGCCCTACTCACTGAGCTATGGGTGCTGAGCCAGTAAGAGTTTAATATATAAAGAACACATAAAGAACTTCTACATAAAGAACTCAACTACAAAAGACAGCACAATTGGGCGGTGCCTCTGGCTCAATGAGTAGGGTGCCGGCCCCATATACTGAAGGTGGCGGGTTCAAACCCAGCTTCAGCCGAACTGCAAAACAGAAAAATAGCCGGGCGCTGTGGCGGGCGCCTGTAGTCCCAGCTACTCGGGTGGCTGAGGCAAGAGAATCGCCTAAGCCCGGGAGTTGGAGGTTGGTGTGAGCTGTGTGATGCCACGGCACTCTACTGAGGGTGATAAAGTGAGACTCTGTCTCTACAAAAAAAAAAAAAAAAAAAATAGGCAGAAGACTTGAATAGACATTTCTCCCAAGAAGATACACCCATGGCCAAGAAGCATATGAGGCTTGGCACCTGTAGCTCAGTGGCTAGAGCACCAGCCACATACACTGGGGCTGGCAGGTTTGAACCCAGCTTGGGCCTTCCAAACAACAATGACAATTACAACAGAGGAAATTGCCTGGCATTGTAGTGGGCATCTATAGTCCCAGGTACTTGGGAGGCAAGAGAATCACTTAAGCCCAAGAGTTTGAGGTTGCTGTGACACAGCACTCTACCAAGGGTAACATAGTGAGACTGACTGTCTCAAAAAAAAAAAAAAAAAGAAGCAGCAGAAGAAGCAGCACATAAAAAGATGCTTCACACGACTAGTCACTACAGAAACGCAAATCAAAAGCCTCGTGAGATTCCACATCACATCTACTAGCATGGCTTTAATTTTAGAAATGGAAAATGGTAAGTATTGTCAAGGATGAAGAGAAATTGGAACTCTTATACATTGTTTATAGGAATATAAAGTGGAAAACAGTTTGGCAGCTCCTGAAAAAGTTAAAGATAGAGGTCAGGCACAGTGGCTCACACTGGTAATCCTAAAACTCTGGGAGACTGAGGTGGGTGGATTGTTTGAGCTCAGGAGTTTGAGACCAGCTAGAGCAAGACTCCATCTCTACTAAAAATAGAAAAACTAGTTGGGTGTAGTGGTGCATGCCTGTAGTCTCAGTTACTTAGGAAGCTGAGGCAAGAGGATTGCTTGAGCCCAGGAATTTGAGGTGGCTATGACCTAGGCTGTTGCCACAGCACTCTAGCCTGGGCAACAGAGTGAGACTGTGTCTCAGAAAAAAAGTTATGTTACTAAAAGTTACTAAAAAAGTTACTGTAGGATCCAGCAATTCTACTTATAGGTATAAACCCCAACTATTTGAAAACAGAGACTAGATACTTGTATACTAATATTCATAGTGGCAACAACCCAAATGTCTATATATAGATGAATGGATAAATCAAATGTGGCATGTCCGTACAATGGCACGAAAAAGAATCAAGTTCTGGGGCAACGCCTGTGGCTCAGTGAGTAGGGCACCAGTCCCACATATGGAGGGTGGTGGGTTCAAACCCACCCTCGGCCAAACTGCAACTAAAAATAGCCAGGTTTGCCTTGGTGCCTATGGCTCAAGCGGCTAAGGCACCAGCCATGTACACCTGAGCTGGTGGGTTCGAATCCAGCCCGGGCCCACCAAACAACAATGACGGCTGCAACCAAAAAATGACTAGGCGTTGTGGTGGGCGCCTGTAGTCCCAGCTACTTGGGAGGCAGAGGCAGGAGACTCAATTGAGACCAGGAATTGGAGGTTGCTGTGAGCTGTGATGCCACAGCACTCTATCCAGGGTGACAGCTTGAGGCTCTGTCTCCAAAAAAAAAAACAAAAATAGCCAGGCATTGTGGCAGGCGCCTGTGGTCCCAGCTACTCAGGAGGCTGAGGCAAGAGAATCGCCTAAGCCCAAGAGCTGGAGGTTACTGTGAGCTGTGACGCTACAGCACTCTACTGAGGGCAACAAAGTGAGACTCTGTCTCTAAAAAAAAGAAAAAGAAAGAAAAAAGAATGAAGTTCCAATACAGGTACAACATGGATGAACTTGGAAAACATTGAGTGAAAGAGACAGTCATAAAAGGAAACACTGTATGAGTCAACTTACAGGAAACAGCTAAAGCAAACTCAGAGACATAGAAAGTGGGTTGGAAGTTACCAGAGGCTGAGGTGGGGGAGGGGCACAGAGTTTCTATTTTCACGATGAAACATTTTAGAAAAGGACACAGATGATAGGTGATGGCTGTCCCCACAATGGTTCTGCTTTACTTTATTCTCAGCCCTCAAGCTACCCTGAAGGGTGTTCAATGGCTGGTTCACCACCTAAAGCTGATTCCCCAACTAGCCCTGGAGGCACCATCTCCACCACCTCCGCCATCTCCACAGTGTCTAGCCCTGTGTGGCCGGTGTCTGGCTCAAGGTAGATGGAGCAGATGGACAGACAGAGGACAGTGCAGATAGGCTGTGCCGGGGAACAGGGGACAATGAGGTGAGAAAGGCAGGGAGCCTTATGAGACTGAGAAGTCCAAAGTGGCTGGAGGTTAGCCGGGTAGACAGCCCTGACTCATGCTCTGGAAAGATGATTCTTGCTGTAGAGTGGAGAATAGAGCAGAAGAGAACAGCCAATCAAGACCGTAGCTTCAGGTGGCTTCAGCAGCTAATAAGCTTCTCTTTTTTTTTTTTTTTTTTGAGACAGAGCCTCAAGCTGTCACCCTGGATAGAGTGTCATGGCATCACAGCTCACAGCAACCTCCAATTCCTGGGCTCAAGAGAGTCTTCTGCCTCCGCCTCCCAAGTAGCTGGGACTACAGGTGCCCACCACAACGCCCAGCCATTTTTGGTTGCAGCCATCGTTGTTGTTTGGCGGGCCTGGGCTGGATTCGAACCCGCCAGCTCAGGTGTACGTGGCTGGCGCCTCAGCCCCTTGAGCCACAGGTGCCGAGCCTACTATTTTATTTCTAACATTGTTTATTTGTGTTTTCTTGTCTTCCTTGGTCAGCAGTAGGGATTTCCACATAAGGTAGATAGAAGTTCTCAGATCTGGAAAGATCCATTTCTTTTGCCACTTTTGTTTTATATTTAGGGATTTCAGTTAACTTAATATAAATTTACATACTAACAATGAGTTTTTTTCTCTTACAGAAATGCTTGTAGACACCAGAATTTCTGTTTTATTAATCAAATTTAGTATTAGCAAGGGCAAATCTTCACCTGGTCATGGAAAGGTTTTAGTATGTAGAGTGGGAAAGCAGAGTCAAACTTCAGTTGTTTCTGGACAACATCTCTGCCTCAAGCTTATTGGCATTCTGAAAAGTCTCCCTCTCCCTCATTTTTTTTTTTACATTAGGTAACTTACCTTTTATCTCTTTTTCATTTTCAAGAACTTTATCTTTATCATCATTATTCTTCAATTTCAATGTTTTATCCACATTTGGGTTATGATATTTGGTAAGCCCATTGATTTGGAAACAGCCATGCCTTGGCTGTTCTAGAAACACCTTCTGCTCTTATATCCACATATTTTCTCTCCTTCATTCTTATTAGTACATACATCCTTGCCGACTCTGATCAAATGAGTATTAGGGCTTCTCCATCTATCTTTCATGTGTCGACTCATCTTCTTTATTTTCCATCTCTCTTTTCAGTGGCAAATTCTGAATTTCTCGATTCCTTTTTTGTGTCATTAATCTTTCTCTTTAGCCACATTTAGACCACTAATTATCTTTTCTACTTAGCTTTTTATAGAAATGACTGTATTTTTCATTTCCATGATTTCTATATCTGTTACTTTTGTATGATTACCAACTGTTCTCATTGCAGAGATGATGCTATTTTTCTGTTTGAAGGAAAATATGCAATATTTATACTGTATTATTGTTATAAAAATTGTTGCCTTATTTTCTGTCTCTGTGGTTGAAATTCTTCCATACTTTGAATGTGCTATCTTCCTTAGAGATATGTATGTTCAATTGATTTGTCATTTTTGGAAGAGTTATGTTATGTAAAATTTTCTGTGGTTGCTTTGCTCTGATGTGGGTTATATTTTCCTTAGGCTGCCTCTCTGTGTTGCATATCCTGGACCTCATCTTCCATTAGAGCTTGAGAAGCCTCTTCCGTGTTGAGAAGAGTGGGGGGTGGTACTGGGGCAGAGCTAGACAAGGGGATGGCACTTGGAGACTCCTTTCTACAGAGCCACATCTGGGATCTCCCCCCTTCCTGTAGACTCTTTATTTTCCTCCAAACTTTGTGACTCCTGAAAAATGCAAAGTCCTTTGCTCACTTTAGGTCCTTGGAGAGATCCCACCTAGAACTTGTACTGAGGCGACAGGAGTGGGAGAAGCTAGGATACCCCTCCACAGGACTGAGCCAAGGAGGCAGGTCGAGGCTGGCAGGAGGCGCTCTGCCTACAGCAGCATGTGGATTCATATCAAATCTGCCTGTGACCTTTGCCAACCAAGACCTTGATTAAAGTTCTTCTCCTGGTGATAATATCCTCTTTTGTGAATAGAAGCTTCATTCAGTTGGCTGAGATCTGCTGCTGGCTTTGGCACAAAGCTTTCCTGGCATTTGGCAAGACCGGAAGCAGGCAATATACTCCCTTCCAAGGAATAATCTTGCCCAAAGACTTTGGCAAAGAAGAATGAAGGAAAATGAGAGCAGAGCAGTAGCCAAATAAATATAATTCTGCATTGGAAGGGTGCTAACAGGAGGGGAAGAAACCCCACCTCTGGTTCTTGGTATCTGTCTACAAACAAATACTTGGGTCTCATTACTCAATTATACAATGACGCCATGCAGTTATACAGTGCTTACCTTATCGTACCATACTACAGTTATTAGAGAAACTAGGATTTTTCAGAAGGTACCACATAGTAATTTTTCCGCCTCATGCCAGCCCCTATTTAATTAGCATCATAGTCATCTTATGATAGCAGTTCCGTAGGAAGAGATGTTTATAATTCACAGGCAGGTACCACTGATACACTCATTAGAAGACTTACAGACTGCTTCGAATTTGCTAGAAAATAAACTGCAAGTCCAACGTGATGACTCTTGTATAAATCTTAATTTACTAAAATTACTTTTTAGTGTCAAATGAAAGACCAAAAATCTGAAATCTTTAGAGAATAAAAGAGAAGCAAATTAATAACAAATTATAAAATATTTTGGAGGAAAGTATACAGGTAGCTATTGTAGGATTAAATGTTACATCATGTATCATATCATATTGTATTATATTACTATCTTCTGGAAATGACCAGTCAAAATCTAACTCAGTCTCAAAGTTACTGAGAATCCAAAGTTAATTTTACATTCACAAACCATTCAAGATCTAGAATGGTAGTCACTGGAGAAGGTCATTGTGACCATAAAAATAGTCATACGACATAATAGACAGCCACCTCCATTCAATTCCCATCTTTTTCCTGGACTCCAGTGACCCACTGGGTGTGGGCAGTTTGGAACACACTCCTATGTAATATCTTTGTAGACCCCACACATGGTATCCATTATCCAGACAACAGAGGGCCTATAAAGGAAAGGAGAACAACAACAGCTGGATTGCAATATTACAAATTTCTATGATTGTTTTTTATTTATTTTTAAATCATGACCAGCACATCTTCACATATAAGAACCATCAATATTAAACACTCAAGAAAAGAAAGGTCAGTTTCAGTCACAGCACCAAGGTGGAAGTTATACTTTTTTATGAGAGAATAAGGACAGCACCATAGTGTACACTACTGGACCACGAACACACAGTCAGTCTTCATGCACCATGGCCTGGATGGCAATGCTGAATTCTCTATGCACTTTTTCCTTTGAAGTGTGCTGAGTTCCAGCAAACGAGACTGGGCTTCATTCCTATTCCAACTTGGGCTCTCATTCATTCAATGGTCCTTTAGAGAACGTAGTGCATGACAGACAATGACTTTTCCAAAGCCACTTTGACATTTTTCACGCCAGGCGATGCCAGGGGATAGATTCTCCCTCAACACACACATACCCACCGAGACAAAGTCCAGTTTGCATATCTCCATCTGGATTCTTTCTGTCACTATAAAACTGACGGATTTTTAAATCTTCTCATTTCCTACTGCAATCCAGAGAAGATGAGGGACCAGACATGGTGATGACCCTGGAAGGAAGCCTGCCCGTCTTGTCCAGGGTCAGTCTTTTTGCCCTTAGGAACTCAGCCCTGCACTCAGCCTGGGTGGGAATTCTAATATCTGCAGATGGTACTATTTTTTTCTAGTAAATACAAACAAAATCTTTTAGATTTATGTTATGCAATACAGTAGCCATAGTTTAAACTTAAATGGATTAAAATTAAATTAAATTAAACTTCATTTCCTCAATCACAGTAGCTATGTTTCAAGAGTTCAATAGCCACATGTCGCTAATGGCTCCTGTATAGCACAGCATAGGTGTCGAGCATTTTCATCACTGCAGAAAGTTTTTTGGGACACACATGACTGTTCTACCACACACATACAACATTTCCATTTTAGGGACAAACTTTGGCCCTGAGAAAAGGCATAATGTCTTTTGTAGAAGTGAATGTTTTGAACAGTCATTAGAGGTATAATAAGGTGATACCTGGAAGCGACAAGACTGGACCACTCAAGATGGTTGTTCTTCAGGCAACTGATGATTTTACCCTGATTATTATTATAAGTTAGCTGTGTGCTGGATCTGATTGTAACACAGGAGATTTTTTTCAAGGCTGTGTTCAGAGAAGGCGAGGAAGTGAGAAAAGACCCAGCAATTGACGGAAGCCAGGGGAGAGGGCCAGTATGTCTAAAGAGGGGAGGAGAAGTGTGTTGTGATGAGTACAATGCCATCCTTTCCTTCATCTTCAAAAATAAGGCTCATGTAAAATACACTTTACTCACAGACACTTGAGAATTGAAAACATTTTTACTGAGTCTGCTCTCAACGTGAGTATGGGGAGTGTGCTGTGTGTTCAATTGCATTCAGTTTGAACATTTCACTCCCTTGCTGCTCGGTAGCCTCCTTCTCCAAGGCGATCTGTGCATGTCTCTTCTTATGGCTTTCAAGGCTTTGATAGGCTGGGTCAGTTCAATGCTCAATCCCTTCCCAGGCACACCATGTTTCACACTTCCCCAGAGTCATGCAACTTGCAACTAATTTGGTGGATTATAGCTGACTGCTTTGAAGCAAGGAAAAACAAATTTATTTTTCTCCTCATTTAGCAAAGATTTGTTGTGCACCTAATATGTCTGATATATCCCAGACACAATTCTAGGAGCTGGCTATATGGCAATGGACAAAACCATATTCCTATCTTCTAATAGCTTAAATAGCCTCTCCTTTCATGCTCTACCTATAATCTACCCAACAACAGTTAGTAAAAAATATGACAACAACTAGATGCATTGCTTTACGTTGAGTACACCTACACATTCTAAACATTATTTGAGTTAATGATTACCATTCATTTGTAAGGTAGGGTAAACAGCTTTCTCTGGGTCACAGCATTAGCAAAAGGCAGAGGCAGTGTTCCAACACAAACTTCCCCTTTTTTGCATTTTTTTTTTGTCCTCCCTTAAGGAATTAGATGCTTACACAAATCAAAGAGTGGAAGGAAAGAGAAAAATCGGAAGTGTCCTTTGCTTTTGTATTATCCACAGTGCCTAGCCTGCTATCTCAGAGCCTACTGAAATTGCCTGACACCTAGCAGGATCTCAGTAAATGTGTCAGCTGGTTACATGAATGGCTAGAAAGATGACTGGGTAACTTCTCCCCTGCAAAGTAGGCACTTGAACTGTGTTTGTTGTTTATAGATACTCCAGAAGTAGCATAAAACCATATTTTGCTAAATTTGAATTCGCTTACTGACCACCTTAATTTAGGTCTCAATTATACAAATCACTTCGTTGCAACACCTTAGGAGTTGATATGCATTGATTGCAAAAGTATAATTAACAGATGCTTATTAATAGCACAAATAACCGTTCTTAGTGTTGGAGGGGTACAGTAAAATGGGTACTCTCAAACTTTGGGTGGAAGAATAAATGGGTACAGCATTTATGAAAAGTAATTTGGAAATATTTTTCAATAATCCGAAAACAGTCACAGCAAATGACCTAATAATTCCAGTTCTAGCAATCCATTCTAAAGAAATATTGGGGAATACAAATGAAGATCCATCTAACGTGTATCTACTTAATGTGGGAAAAAGTATAACATAAAGAACTAAAGCACCAATCTTAAGGAAGCAATTAAATAAGTTATATATGATTTGTTTATATTATAGAAAAATGTACACCCATTAAACACATTTAAAATATGTTTAATAAAATGTATAGGAACTAATGTTAAGTAAAAATCCAGCAGAATTTAAGACTATAGAATAATCCAAAGTAGGCGAAAAGTGCACATACCCAGACATACTCACTGCCCCTGGATGGTGAGATTGTGAGTTATCTTAATTTTATTTTTTATACTTTTGTATTTTCTTGTTTTTGAACAATGAAGAATTTATAACTGTGGTAATCTTCAAGAGTGCTAATATAAAGAAATGTGTGTGAATGGTAGAGGGATTCAAGCCTAATTTTAAATAACTAAATATTATACCAGTTTTCAAAATATTGGCTAGATTAACAAATATATATTTTGTAAAGATGTTATTCATAATGATTAGTTGGAATAATATTTTGGATTCCTTCTTGCTTGCATCCTTGGGCACAGGGGGATAGCAGTGGTCACTATTCTTCACCAAGAAGAAAGTCAGGTGGTAATTAACTCTTTCAGGATGTGTTTGGGCTTCTTCCTGAACCATCAGAACACTCATAGAATAAAAGGAAATTTTTTTAAAAAAACAGGTAAAACAAGAAAGAAATACTAAATAGAAAAGTAGTAATTTTATTGTCCTCTATTAAAAATATGCAATGTTTCTAAATTTTAACATATTTTATGAGGACTATTTTTACATTAAGTATTTTATTTGAAAAATTACATTATCTTCATATTAACCTAATTGTATTTCCTTCCTTTTCTGACAATTTTTACCACAGCCATGTCTATGAATGCTTTTGTTATGCCTCTATTTATCTCGCAATTTATGTTTCTAAAGTTTATATTGCAACCACTTTAAGAAGTGCTTTTATTTTTCCTTAGATTTTTGTCATAAGCAAAAATGTCCATCTCATGATACATTATGTTGACATTTTTACAGGTTAATCTCTACAGTGCTAATGACACAGAATAGCTTTAGAATTTATCAGTTCAGCTACTAAGGTAACTTTGTTGGACAAAGCCCATAAAATTTTAGGAGTATAATCTAAATGACTGCAAATGTGAAAATAACCCTCATATATTTTGGAATCATTGTCAGTCGGTAAAAGTAAAGATACTGTTCATTTATTTAGGAAATAATTTCTCTAAGTAAAACATTTTTAAAGGAGTATATAAATGGATTTAAATTGTAAAATAACACAATGTATTATAACTTTAATCCATGTTTATGAAACAGTTATACAGAATATAAAAGTATTATCTTTCTTCAAAATATGAAAATATTAGTCCTGAAAAATGTGCATCAAAATGCTGTCTGGGATTTTACCAACTTCCAATTTTATGTCGAACACCAGAAAGTTAGTTAAATGAGCCTTTGAGATTTTATATATTATTTAAGGCAATAAAAACTAAAGTGAATATTTAATTGATACGTTTCTTATACATTATTTTTGCGCTAAAATATGCACTCTAGTTGAATTTTTAATTTTGTGTCAAGAAATTTTATCAAATAGATAATAGTAATCATTTTAATGAGCAAAAGAGAAAAACCACAGATTATTCTTGTGATTAGGAGAAAAAACAATAAGGAGTAACACAATAGTAATTACCTGAGCAGATGGATCTCTAATCCTGGAAATAAACACGCTAATTAAGCTACACTATAAAATGACAAGATATTAAGGTCTTTTGGGTCTGGAGAGATTGTTATTCTAATTTACTAGTGGAACTTAATTCTCATTATATTAAAAAGTACTTAATCAACCCAATCTTTTTTAATTAACAAATTTATTTAGACAGTTGTATTGTCTCTGTGAATTTCCTCCATAGGTGTGAGTTTTACAGGGACGCACCGTGCACTCAGCATCTGCATTTCCACATAGAACAGAATTGAATTTTGCTGTGTCTTTAGCGAGTTGCTCTTTCCTGTGGGCTGTCAATGGGGATTTAAGGAATTGAACATTCTGCTGGTGCTTTCGTAGCTACCCTCAGCTGCCTTCCTTTAAAGAGGACAAATCTTCATTAGTAATTGGAATGCAGAGTCTCTTGCCTCATCTAGGTGAGCTACATATTTTGTCACTTCCACGAACAAACATCGTGAAAGAAATTAACAGGAGCAATGAGAATAATGGATGTGATACAAAAGTTTGTGTGAATGAGTAATGTGAGAAAGAAGCAAGGAACCAGCATCATTATCTCCCTTCCTTTCTTTCCTCCTTCCCTCCCTCCCTCCCTCCCTCCTTCCCTCCTTCTCCTTTTCTCCTCTTCCTCCTCCTCTTCTTCTTTTTCTCTCTTTCTCTCTCACATGGTCTCACTTTGTCTCCCTCAGTAGAGGACTTTGTTGTCATAGTTCACAGCAACCTCAAACTCTAGGGCTTAAATGATTCTCTTGCCTCAAACTCTAGGGCTCAAGTGATTCTCTTGCCTCAGTAGCTGGGACTACAGGCGCCCACCACAACACCTGGCTATTTTTAGAGATGGAGTCTTGCTCCAGCTCAGGCTGGTCTTGAACTTCTGAGCTCAAGCAATCTACCTGCCTCGGCCTCCCAGAGTGGTAGGATTACAGGCGTGAGCCACTGCACCCAGCCCCTGTAAGCGTTATATTGGTGCTTACATGTGCACAGTAAGTTTACATTTTCTAAACTAGTAACTACCCAATACAACATAATTTTCAAAAGGTCACCTGGAATACACAAAATTAGCATGGGAGGATGGCCTTGTGGCTCTCAGCGGAAGTGAAGATGCACCACCAAGAGCCATTTCTTAGTGGAATGTCTTTATGGAAGGAATAAATTTTTTTGCTGAAAAGACTCACCTGGGAGAGAATGCTAAGAGGTGCTTTAGTTTTATTTCTAATTGTTCCCAAAACTATTCATGTGTGTGTGTGTGTTGTTGGGAGGAAGAGAATATGTTATTTTCTTGCCCTGTTACTATATTTTAGTTGTAACCATGGTATACACTTATTTTATATCAGCAGATATTTTAACTGTATTAAAATGTGCCAAATATTTAAGATAGTTATAAAATGTTAACTCAGCTCAGTTTAAATCCAATTCAACAAGCATTTGTTGAATGACAATGGCATAAAAAACAGGACTGGTGATACAAAGCTATAAAAACTTAAAAAAAAAAAAAGATAGCTTCCCCCACCTAACCCCTTTCCCCTCAAAGTATGGTCTATGGATCAGCAATATTAGCATTTCTTGGGAATTGCTACAAGTACAAAAGCTTGGGCTTCATTCCAGCCCTCTCACCCCAAATCTGCATTGTAACAGTATTCCTCGGCACGGCAGCTGCATATTCAGTTTTGAAAGGCACTGTGTTAGGAGACCACAGTCTAAGGAAGGAAATAGATACTGATTTCGTTTGTTTGTTTGTGGTTTCATAAGAAAAGCTCTAACGCAGAACAAATACTGTTGGACAATTAAAGCATGGACTCCTATCACAGGGATCACAAAAGTTTTGAGTCTGCCTTCTTCTACTATTGCATGAATGATACATCATCTTCTTTTTCTTTCTTTTTTTTTTTTTTTTTTGAGACCGAGTCTCACTTTACTGCCCTGGGTAGAGTGCTATGGCATCACAGCTCACAGCAACCTCCAGCTCTTGGGCTTAACTGATTCTCTTGCCTCAGCCTCCCAAGTAGCTGGGACTACAGGCGCCTGCCACAACACCCGGCTATTATTTTTTTGCGATTTGGCTGGAGCCAAGTTCAAACCAGCCACCCTCAGTATATGGGGCTGGTGCCCTGCCCACTGAGCCACAGGCACCGCCCTGCATCAGCGTCTTCTAACGTGTGTGCCTGGAGAAGTATATTTGAGACAGTGCATATGTACACCACAGCCGAGACTCCACGTTCACAATAGTATGTTAAAGATTCCGAGAAGACCTAAAAGAAACATCTATTTTATTTAAACCTAGGATTCTACAAATATACTTAAACATGAAACTTTTTTCCTTGCACAGCCACATTCCATGCTTCAGAATTAGTGTTTTATGGAACACCCTTTGGAAAACACTGTACTTTATGAGCTTGCAACATTTTGCTCATGAATTCTTTACTAGGGTTGTTCTGCTTTCCATTAACTTCTCCTTTTCTTTTTATAGTTCTAAAGTATAATGAATAAATTTAACCTTAAAGATAACTATGAACAAAAACCAAAATTTAGCTCTGACACAATGTGTGTTACAGTATAGCAATTCTGAAGCAAATTAATCCCGATGTTCCGTTAAAAATCATCCAGATCTGCATAGATAAAGTTGTCTTCCAGCAAACGGTATGTTAAAGACTGACCTCCACACATCACTGAAATTAAGCCAGATCCTGCAAATAAAAGACAGGGAAGTTTGGGTTAACTATCAATAATGAATAATTCATTGGTGACATTATGAATAAGAATAATCATCACGACTGAATCAATGTTTCCAAAACAACATGGCAATTGACATAGAGTATAGATCAGCCAGGAGAGTGGAGGTATATAGTCTGAGACTGATAAATTGTTGAAATTTAAAACTTTCTTTAGGAAATAGGGGCACGGTTCTATCAAATTAATAGTAATGAATTCCTAAAACTCAGAAATTCAAAGGCAATGATGTCAAAGCACAGGCCAGTGTGCCCACAGTTCTCAGTTCTTTCAGCTCCTCGACTTGTCATTTGTGTTGTTTGTACTTAAATATGTATTTTTATAATGTGCTATAAAAGGAAAGCATGCTTACTACCTGGGGGATATTTTTAAGTATAGGAAATATTTTAACAATCAGAATTTATCAACCTGAGCTAGTTAGTTTTATGAAATGTCTTTAGTTATGATTTTATTGGCCCAATGACTCTTGGTTTTATTTTTATTTATTTATTTTGTTAACACTGATTGCATTTGTTAGGTAAAGTCCCTCCTACAATCGTGTTTTGCCCCAAAAAAGGAGTGGCACACACCAAGACCCCACCCACCTCCCTCCTTCCCTTCCCTCTTTCTGCTGTTCCTTTCCCCACCTCTTTGTTTTATTTTTGTATTGAGATAAAGTCTTACTCTGTCACCCTGGATAGAGGGTGGTGACATCATTGTAGTTCACTGCAACCTCAAACTCCTGGGCTTAAGAGATCCCACTGTGTCAGCTACTCAAGAGCTAGGACTACTGGCATGAGGGACCCGGCCCAGCTGTTCTTTTCTATTTTTGGTAGAGACTGGGGTCTTGCTTTTGCTCGAGCTGGTTACAAACTCCTGACATCAAGCGATCCTCCCACTTTAGCCTCCCGGAGGGCTAGTATAATAGGCCTGGACCCCTGCGCCCAGTCAGCTCAAAGTTTGTTTTAAAATATTGATCTGGAACATGTTCTCCTTAGCAAAGTATCTCTAGAATGGAAGAAAAATTATCCAATGTATACGCCCCTCCACACTCTTGACAACACTCACCTCATCCTATCTTAAATCTTTTTCATTTTGGAAGATAAAGTATAATGTAATTGTTTTTATTTGCAGTTTAATTACCATTACGGCTGATGTTTGTTTTATGTGTATATGTGTGTGTTTTGGGTTTATTGAATAATGTGTTTCTTCTGTTATAAATTAGATATTTGTGTCTTTCACCCACCCTTCTAAAGGGATGCTTAGCGTTTTCTTGATGCTAAAGGTGTCCTTTAAAATTCTTTCTGGAGGCGCAGTTGATATCAAGAACTGTATTAGAAGCCCAGGCTGGATGGCGGAGACTGTTGTAAAGTATGTCTTCAATAGCAAGTCTAGAGGCAAAGTGTCTTCTAGAAGAGGAGAGGGGAGAGAGATGGTAACAATCTCTGCCATGGATTGATTGTGTGTATCCTCCCAAAATTCATTGTTGAAGTCTAATCCCCAATGTGATGGTCTGTGGAGGTGGAGCCTTCCCTTATGAGAAGGAAGACTAGAGAACTTGCTCCCTTTTTCTCTGATCTTCCCCTTGTAAGGACACACCAAGAGGAAGGTTGCCTGCAAGCCAGGAAGAGAGCCTTTACCAGAACCCAACCCTGCTCTTGAACTTCCCAACCTCCTGGATCATGAGAAATAAATGTCTGTTGTTTGAGCCTCCCAGTCTATGGTAGATCTACTCAAGTCTTTTTTTTTTTTTATTCTTTACATAGCTATTATATTATATCCTATTATAGCAGTTTAAATTAATACAATATCTAACATTTGCTAACCACTCAATTTTCTGTTCATCAGAATAACCTTACTAGGTAGCTATTCCATTATCACATTCCTCAGATAAGTGATTGGTGATTATATAACAAACTCAAAGTCACATCACTAGGACATTACAGAATCACAATGAAAATTCAGCTTTCTGGCACAAAGTAGGTACTCTTTTTTTTTTTAATTAAATCATAGCTGTGTACATTAGTGCAATCATGGGGTATAATGTGCTGGTTTCATATACAATCTGAAATATGTTCATCGAACTGTTTAACATAGCCTTCCTGGCATTTTCTTAGTTATTATATGAAGACATTTGTATTCTGCATTTAGTAAGTTCCACCTGTACCCTTCTAAGATGTACCATAGGTGTGGCCCCACCAATAACCCTCCCTCCATTCATACTACGCCCTCCCCTCCACTCCCTTGTCCCTTTCCCCATATTCTTGTGCTATAATTGGGTTATAGCCTACGTATGAAAGGTATAAATTATCTTCATAGCAGGGCTGAGTACATTGGATACTTCTTCTTCCATTCTTGAGATACTTTGCTAGGAAGAATATGTTCCAGCTCCATTCATGTAAACATGAAAGAGGTAAAGTCTCCATCTTTCTTTAAGGCTGCATAATATTCCGTGGTATACATGTACCATAATTTATTAATCCAT
>CAUYON010156555.1:0-13698 GCA_963573935.1 Arctocebus calabarensis
GTGATCAAGAAAATGCCATGAAGGCTATCTGTAACAGTACGATGAAAACATTTCTGAATGTATATGAATCATGCCCTATGATTGCACCAATGTACAGAATTATGATTCAATAAAATTATAAAAAAAAAAAAAAAAGAAAATATAATAGAATAAATTCTTTAAATAAATATAGGCTCCAAACATTACTAAAGTATTTTTGATTAAGAAATATTCAGTATTAAATTTCATGTATGAAATACTAACCTTAGTTTTATTTATTCAATTTTTTATTGATAAATATTGTGTATTAATATTAATAAGAGATCATTATGTACCTTGAAATATGAGGTGTAGCTTGAGGTACAGTTAAATTTTAAATTGCAAAAAATTTGAAGACACGTACATTAATTATCAAAACAAAAGTAAGAAAATAAATGCCTTGAAACTTGTAAAAACAAGTACAAATTAAAAGGTTTGGAAGATTTCCAGATATGAAATAGTCTTTCCCTGAGAGGCATCTCAAAGTGCTGCCTCTTGAGTAGTGCCACACACTACAGGAGAGTGATGATGGAATACAGGTATTTTTAATCCAAAGATCTATTTTACTCTTTTTTCTCTTGCTAGTCCTAATTTTAAAATATCCAACATCAACCCCTAAAGCCCCTTTTTTGAGGAAGTGAGTTTACTATTGCTAACATAATTAGAGCCAGTATTCATTCACTCAGAGCTCACTTTATGCCAAGGACTATGCTTTCCAGTTACACACATTTAATTTTATGAGGTAGATACTTTTATTACTCTCATTTTCAGATGGAAGAATTGAGATTGAGAAACTCAAGCAACTTGTGCTGGGTGATTCCAATCTCCATTGTCAGTTTTCTGCTTCCACTGCTAACCATCAGGCACCTCATCCACTTCAGTGTCTCCCTCCTTCTCAGGAGCCTAAGATCAGGAAGCCCTTGGCACCCTGATCAGTCTGCATCTGAATGCATCCCAGATAAGGAGGCAGGTAAAGCCCCCAAGTATATACACTCTCCCCCTTATTTGAGATAGACAATCTGGAAGGTAATCTCTGGGTTTCTGACTTGCTTGAGGGGAATTAAGAATCTGCTGCTACACCAGTGACCTTGACCATACAACTAGGAAGTAAGACATCTAGGGGAAAATGGGAATGTTTTTTGGTAGGAATTAATGAAGAAAATTTAAAAAGGCAACTACCTGGATTTATATTAAAATGTATTAGATATTTCTGGAGATCTTTTGAACATGATGGTAACTATAGTCAATAATATTATACACACTTGAAAATTGTTATAAGAGTAGAGTTCTTGATCACAAAAAATTATGGGTAAGTGGAGTGATGGATATGTGAATTCACTTGGTTTCATAATTTATGCATATATTAAAACATCAATTTTATTCCACAAACATAAAATTTTCCTTCTTCAATTATACTTCAATAAATCTGTATTTTTCTTAATTCCTTTAAAATTCATACAACTCACCAAAGAAAAAATTGTAACATTTATTTTTGGGATCTTTATGTATAGAGATGTAAGATATGTGACGTAAAATAAAGAAGGAAGGAACAAAAGAAACATATAAGGTCTCTGGGTCTTTATATTTTATGTGATTTAATGCATTGCTAAGTCTCTGTCTACTTTGAAAACTTAGAGACACATGTTATAAACCTGAGAACAATCACTAAGAACGTAATGCAAAGAGGTATGCCAAAAATGCCAGTAGAAAAATGGCAGGTAGACGTTTTCTAAAAGTTTAAACAGTCCACAAGTGAGGAGGAAAGGGTAAGAGAGTAACAGCAACAACTATGACAACACCACAAACCTGATAAAGAGCATCTATGAAAATTCAACTAATATTCTTCTTCTTTTTTATTGTTTGGGATTCATTGATGGTGCAAAATATTAGGTTATGCTGATTGCAGTTGTTAGGTAAAGTCCCTCTTGTAATTGTATCCCATCCCCAAGAGGTGTGCCACACACTGTGATCCCCCATCCCCCTAAGCCCTCCCATCTCCTGGATCCCTCACTCCCCTACCCGCTACCTTGTATTAGCTCATCTACTACTTTGATATGAGAATTATGTACATTAGATTCTTGTTTCTCCATTCTTGTGTTGCTTTATTAAGAATAATGTGTTCCACCTCCATCCAGGGTAACACAAAAGATGTAAAGTCACCATCTTTTTTGTTCCATTGTGTACATATGCCACAGCTTGTTAGTCCATTCCTGGATTGATGGGCATTTAGGTAGCTTCCACAATTTGGCATTGTAAACAGAGAAGCAATAGAGTCTAGTGCAAATGTCCTTATGATAAAACAATTTTTTTTCCTCTAGGTAGATGCCTAGTAATGGGATTATAGGATCAAATGGGAGGTCTAATTTGAGTTCTTTGAGGATTCTCCATACTTCCTTCAAAAAAGGTCTTATTAGTTTGCAGTCCCACCAACAGTGTAAAAGTGTTCCCTTGTCTCCACATCCACTCCAGCATCTGCAGCTTTGAGACTTTGTGATGTGGGCCATTCTCACTGGGATTAGGTTATATCTCAGGGTGGTTTTGATTTGCATTTCTTTGACAAGTAGAAACAATGAACAATTTTCAAATTTTTGTTAGCCATTCTTTAGAGAAAGTTGTCATCCTCTCTCTGGCTCATTGATATAAGGGATTATTGGCTCTTTTTATGTTGCTTAATTTGAGTTCTCTGTAGATCCTAGTCATCAAGCTATTGTCCATTTCATAATATGCAAATGTCTTGTCCCATTCTGATGGTTGTCTATTTGTTTTGCACTTTTTAAAGTCAAATCTATGACAATGCTATGTCTCTTCATTGTAGATGTCTTTGTATTCCCTTCCTTACAAACTAGTTAATACTAATAACTACTAATCTTTATTTCCTGTTTCAGTTATACAGTCTTTATATTCTCATAGTTACTCTGAGAGATAAGTGTTATAATTGATTTCAATGAGGAAGCTATTGCTTGTCAAAGTTGATACAGATGCTAAGAGTACTTGAAAAGCAAATTTTTAGCAAAGCAGTGAGAGTCTGAAGAACTATGTGCTTGGCTCTAAGGCCAAGTTGGTTCTAAGACCACCCTAAATGCGAGTGCCCTAGCTTGAGTTCAAAGTCATACCTGTACCTTGAGAAACAAATTTCCCTGAGAAACATCATAGTATTTGCCAAATAAAATAATATCATTTTGTGTCTCTTCTAATTTACTCACATTATTTCTCCTCACTTGCAATGTTCTTTCATTCCTTCTCTGCCTGCTAAAAACATAGCTTTCCCAAAAAGTTAAAATGTTACTTGTTTTGGGAAGCCTCCCTAAATCTTCCTAGGCTGTGTTTCTCATCTTCTAGATTCGCGTACCATTTTATTATAATAAGACTCTCACACAAGGTTGACTCCTATACTAGACAGGACAGACTTGAGCAATATTTTGTATCCCTCAACTTTCAGCTTAAGCTGAGTGAACACAGGTTTTTAACTAAGGTTACTTCAATGGCCTAAGAAAAAAAAAAAATCCCATATTCTCCAGAAGGCTTTGATGATTATTACTTCAGTCCATTTAGTAATTCTTTCCCGGCTCGGCGCCTTTGGTTCAACGGGCTAAGGCGCCAGCCACATACACCTGAGCTGGCAGGTTCGAATCCAGGCCAGGCCTGCCAAACAACAATGACAGCTGCAACCAAAAAAATGGCCGGGCATTGTGGCGGGTGCCTGTAGTCCCAGCTACTTGGGAGGCAGAGGCAAGAGACTTGCTTGAGCCCAGGAATTAGAGGTTGCTGTGAGCTGTGATGCCACAGCTCTCTACCCAGGGTGACAGCTTGAGGCTCTGTCTCAAAAAAAAAAAAAAAAAAGTAATTCCTTCCCAATACATGGATTTCTTTAGCATTTACTTTGTTTAGACATGTACCAAAGATAATAACTGATCTCTATAGATTTTAAGGAGCATGTCACCTAGCAATGTAACTGCAATAAGACATGCTTTCTAAATGCTTCCTTTATTGAATTTGTGAATGTTAACAACAACAAAAAATAAAGATAAAAAACCCAACACCCCGCACCCCCGAAAAAAGCCTTCTTAGAGCTTCAGGAGTAGTTGCTTAGAGCCTAGAAGAAACTACTGTTTTTATGTTCTAAACACTGCCCTTTCTTTGGTGTCATATAACTAGCACTTTACCTATACCTGGTCATAACAGACGACCTAGAAGAGCTTAATCAAACAGTGACTCTCCACACACGCAAACACCACAAATTCTTGGGAAGTCTCTCCAAGGAAGAAAAACTCCATGATACCAAGGTATGTGTAGTTTGTACAGTCTTTCTCAGTGATTTCAGGTGAAGGCCTTTGGCTTTTGTGATATTTTTATTTTCATATGCTGTATATTAATGGTGAAGATGTATGTCCATATTTCATTATTTCCATTCTTCCCAGTAACTCTGGTAACCACTGGAGAGACCAATGCATGTAACATCACGTCAGCCCTACTGTTAGTTTTTCCCAAAGGTTACACATTTCCTATGCCTGGATTTTGCCTAGAGTGTGCCATCCTAGTTTCTGCTTTCAGTTTTTCAAAATCCTCTACATTCAACATTCAGTTTCTGGGTTCACTCTCTACCAAGAATCAGAAACTGACAAATTCTTAATTTCTAGCTATATGTACCCATTTTACCTTCTAAGAAGCTATAGATCAGTGTTTATCAACCTTCCTAATGCCATGCCCTTTAATACAGTTCCTTTGGGTTGTGACCAGTGGTTGAGAACCACTGCTATACACAATTACAAGTACTTGATTGTTAGAATAAATAAAATGATGACCATTGTAAAGGGTAAAAAAAAACCTTGAAAATTACCACCTTCTGAAGAAGGAGAATTATCTTCCACTATCTTAAAATCATAAGATAATTAAGCTATAGGAAGAATTTATAGCCTCACAACTCAGGTGTGGCTTTCTGCTACTCTTCCTGTGATTTCACATGTCACATAATTCGGGATAAGCATTAAGGCAACTTTTCTTTTTGAATGTCTATCCTCACATGTCCCCGATGAATTTGGAGTTACCTATAAAAGGTAATGAAATCTGCATTTCTTGTAATTAAAGTTCAGGGTACTAAAGATTTGTTTTGGGTTGTTTTTTTTTTTATTAAATCATAAATGTGTACATTAATGCAATCATGGGGTACAATATGCCGGGTTTATATATAATTTGAAATATTCATCAAACTAGTTAACATAGCCTTCACTGCATTTTCTTAGATATTGTGTTCAGACATTTATACTCTACACTTAGTAAATTTAACATGTACCCAGGTAAAATGCACTGTAGATATTCCACCAATTATCCTTCCTCCACCCATTCTCTCCGCCCCTGTCCCTCTCCTCTTTCCCCTTCTTCTTGGGCTATAGTTGGGTTATAGCTTTCATATGGTTTCATAGTAGGGCTGAGTACATTGGATACTTTTTCTTCCATTTGTGAGATACCGTGCTAAGTAGTATGCTCTAGGTCTATCCATGTAAACATGAAAGAGGAAAAATCTCCATTTTTTAAAGTTTGCATAATATGGTATACATATACCAAAATTTATCAATTCATTCATGGTTTGATGGGATTTAGGCTTCTTCCATGACTTAGCAATTATGAATTGGGCTGCAATAAAAATTCTGGTGCAAATATCTTTGTTATAAAGTAATTTTTAGTCTTCTGGATATATACCTAGTAGAGGAATTGAAGGATCGAATGGCAGGTCTATTTTTAGATCCCTAAGTGATCTCCAAACATCTTGCCAAAAGGAACATATTAGTTTGCATTCCCAACAGCAGTGCAGAAGTGTTCCTTCTTTCCACATCCACACCCAAATCTCTGGTTTTCGAATTTTGTGATGTGAGCTAATCTTACTGGAGTTAGATGACATCTCAAAGTATTTTAGATTTGTATTTCTCTGATGATTAAAGATGATGAGCATTTTTTCATGTCTGTAGGCCATGTGCCAGTCTTCTTCAGAGAAGTTTCTCTTCAAGTCCCTTGCCCACACTGAGATGGGATCACTTGTTCTTTTCTTGCTAATATGTTTGAGTTCTCTGTGGATTCTGGTTATTAAACCTTTGTCAGAGACATAACATGCAAATAACTTCTCCCATTCTGAGGGCTATCTTCTTGCTTTGCTTACTGTGTTTTTGGCTGTCAAAGGTTTTTAGTTTGATCAGATTTCAGTAACATATTTTTGGTGTTGCTTCAATTGACCAGGGGATCTTCCCCATAAAATATTTGCCCAGGCCAATTTCCTCAAGTGTATTCCCTGCAGTTTCTTCTAGTACTTTTACAGTTTCATGCCTTAAGTTTAAATCTTTAATGCAGTGTGAGTCTATCTTAGTTAATGGTGAAAGCTGTGGGTCCAGCTTCAGTCTTCTATAGGTTGCCATACAGTTCACCCAGCACCATTTGTTAAATAGGGAATCTTTTCCCCACTGATTGTTTTTAATTGGTTTATTGAAGATCAAATAACACAGTAAGTAGCTTGGTTCTCTATTCTCTTTCACACTTCTAGCTCTCTGTTTTTGTGCCAGTCCAGTGCTATTTTGATCACTATCGATTTATGGTATAATCTGAGGTCTGGTAGCATGATTCCTCCCAATTTGTTTTTATTTCTGAGTAATGTCTTGGCTATTTGAGGTTTTTTTCTGATTCCATACAAAATGAATTATTTATTTTTTCAAGATCTTTAAAGTATGACAGTGGAACTTTAATAGAGATTGCACTAAAATTGTATATAGATTTGGGTAGGATGGACACTTTAACAATGTTTATTCTTCCCAGCCATGAGCATGGTATGTTTTTCCATTTGTTAACATCTTCAGCTATTTCTTTTCTTAGCATTTCATAGTTCTCTTTATAGAGATCTTTCACATCCTTTGTTAGGTAAACTCCAAAATATTTCATCTTCTTTGACACTACTGTGAAAGGAATAGAGACTTTTACTATTTTTTCAGCTTGACTATTTTTGGTATATATAAAGGCCATAGCTTTATGAGTGTTGATTTTGTAACCATAAATGCTGCTGTACCCCTCGATCACTTCTTAGAGTTTTGTAGTAGAATCCCTGGTGTTTTCCAGATAGGCAATCATATCATCTGCAAAGAGTGAAAGTTTGATCTCTTCTGACCCAATATGGATATCCTTGATTACCTTATCTTGCCTGATTGTGATGGCTAAGACATCCATTACAATGTTGAAAAGCAGGGGAGACAATGGAAAACCATGCCTGGTTCCTGATCTCAGTGGAAATGATTCCAATTTAACTCCATTCAATATAATATTGGCTATGGTTTTGCTGTAGATGGCCTCCATCAGTTTAAGAAATGTCCCTTCTGTACCAATTTTCTTAGGTGTTCTAATCAAGAAAGAATGCTGTATATTATCAAAAACTTCTTCTGCATCAACTGAGAGAATCATATGGTCTTTGTGTTTTATTTTAATTATGTGATGAATTACATTTATAGGTTTACGTATATTGAAGCAGCCTTGAGACAATGGGATAAAACCCATTTGGTCATGGTGTATAATTTGTTTGATGTGCTTCTAAATTCTATTTGATAGGATCTTATTGAATGTTTTTGCATCAATATTCATAAGTGATATTGGTCTACAATTTTCTTTTCTTGTTGGGTCTTTTCCTGGTTTGGGGATCAATGTGATGTATGCGTCACAGAATATTCTGGGTAGTATTCCTTCTTTTTCTATATTTTGGAAAAGGTTAAGTACTATAGGTACTAGTTACTCTTTAAAGGTTTGGTAGAATTCATATGTGAAGCCTTCTGGTCTCAGGCTTTTCTTTTTAGGGAGATTTTCTATAGTTGACGGTATTTCGGAACTTGATATAGGCCTGTTCAACATTTCCACTTTATTCTGGCTAAGTGTAGGAAGGTGGCATGCTCCCAAGGATTGGTCTATTTCCTTCAGATTTTCATTTTCTGAGAATGGATTTTCTTGTAACATTCATTAAGAATTTTTTGAATTTCTGAGGAGTCTGTTGTTATTTCTTCTTTGCCATTTCTGATTGATGAAATTGGAGATTTTACTACTTTATTCCTGATTAGGTTAGTCAAAGGTTTGTCTATTTTATTGACTTTTTCAAAAAAAACAACGTTTTGATTTGTTGATCTGTTGTATAATCCTTTCATTTTCAATTTCATTTAATTCTGCTCTAATTTTGGTTATTTATTTTCTTCTTGCATTTGGAATTGGAATGTTCTTCCTTTTACAGTTGCTTGAGAAGTCCCATTAAGTTGTTAACTTCCTCTCTTTCCATTCTCTTGAGGAAGGCTTGAGGTGCTATAAATTTCCCTCTCAGGACTGCCTTTGCTGTATTCCAGAGATTCTGGTAATTCATGCCTTCATTATCTTTTTGTTCCAAAAATTTGGTAATTTCCTTCTTAATCTTATCTATAAACCAGCTATCTTTCAGCATGAGGTTATTTAGTTTCCATGTTTTTGTATAAGTATGCAGATTCCTATTGTTACTAAGCTCAATTTTTATTCCATGATAGTCCAAGAAGATGCAAAGAATAATTTTTATTATTTTTATTTGCTGAGTTACCTAGTGACCTAAGATGTGATCAATTTCAGAGCATGTTCCATGGGCTGATGAGAAGAATGTGTGTTCAATTTTGTTAGGATGAAATGTTCTGTAGATGCTGTTAAATCCAAATGTTGAATAGTTTAGATTAAGTCTAAAATTCTTTGTTGAGTTTCCTATTGGAGGATATATCCAACATTACCAAAGC
This sequence comes from Arctocebus calabarensis, assembly GCA_963573935.1. Lineage (NCBI taxonomy): Eukaryota > Metazoa > Chordata > Mammalia > Primates > Lorisidae > Arctocebus > Arctocebus calabarensis. The sequence goes on from CAUYON010156555.1 coordinate 8,784, forward strand.
AGTGTTAAAATCTCCAACTATTATGGTGCTGGAGGAAATCAAGTTGCTCATGTCAATTAGAGTCTCTCTTATAAATTGAAGCACATTCTGGTTGGGTGCATAAATGTTAATATTTTAAATTTCATCATGTTGAGTGGTACCCTTAACAAATATGAAGTGACCATCCTTATCTTTCCTTATTTTTGATTTAAGGTCTATTGGATCCATGAATAAAATTACCACACCTGCCTTTTTCTGATTTCCATTTACCTGAAATATAGATGAGCATCCCTTCACCTTGAGTCTATATTTATCTTTTCAGGTAAGATGAGATTCTTGTATTCAGCAGATATCTGGTCTGAGTGTTTGTATCCAGTCAGCCAACCTGTACCTCTTTAGAGGACAATTTAAAAGATTCACATTAGTTGAGAATATTGGTACAAATTTAGGTATCAAGTTTCTTGAAAGTCCAGTGGACATTTTTAATCTTTTTGAAACTGTGGAAGTTGGAATTTGATCAAAAATGTCTGAGTGAGTTTACTTTGGTGGTAGAGGATTGCGCTGGTCATCATGGAGGATAGGTCTGAGGATATCCTAAAGAGCTTATTTAGTTATGGCAAATTTATTCCATATGTGAATGTCATTAAAGTATTTAATTTCTCCATCATAAATGAAACTTAGTTTAGCTGGACACAGGATCCTGGGTTGAAAATTATTTTGTTTTAGGAGATTAAAAGTCAATTACCACCCTCTTTTAGCTTGAAAGATTTCAACAGAGAGATCTGCAGTCATTCTAATATTCTTCCCCTTGTAGGTTACCGTTTTCTTTCATCTGGCTGCTTGCAGAATTTTCTCCTTCACATTAAATTTGGTGAAGTTAATAATAATGTTTCTCGAAGATTTCTCATTTGGGTTGAGTTGTGCTGAGATTCTGAAACTGCTTTCTGAATTTCAAAATCTCTCAGCAAGTCTAGGGAAGTTCTCTTTGATTATCTCATGGAGTAGAGCACTTGTACCTTTTGAAGCCACTTCGTCTTCTTCAGGTACAAGGCACATATTTATTTTCTTCAAATTATCCCACAGCTCTCTGAGAGAATGATCCATTTTTGCACTCCACTTCTCTTCTTTGAGCATTTGAGAGAATTCAAAGGCTTTGTTTTCAATGTCAGAAATCCTTTCTTCTGCCTGCTCCATTCTGTTACTGAGGGATTCTACTGTATATCTCAGATCTTTGAGGACTGCAAGTTCTTGGCTCAATGTTTCAAAATCTTTGATGATTTTGCCTTTGAATTCATTTAATTTTTGAGACAACTTTTTAAATGCTCCTTGAATTTCTAATTCCAACTTTACCTCCGTTCTATTATCTGATTTGCAATCGAAATTCTGAATTCAATTTCTAACATCTCAGCCATTGGTTTATGAATGGGATCTTCTGGTGTGTCCACTATGTCGTTCCTTGGGGGAGTTGATCTACTCTGATTATTCATGTTGCTGGAATTTTTCTGCTGATTCCACCCAATGATTATTTTATATCACTGGCTAACTGAGCAGATAAGGTGAAGTTGGGTTGGGGGCTCCTGGAGTACGGATTACCATCCCTTTGCCCAAGAGCTGGAACTGGTGTCTGTACCTTTTCCCCTAGAGCTTTGCAAAGGACCTGTACAGTGCTACATCCTGAGACAGTGGGGACCTACTTGGTGTGGTGGGGCTAAGTGGCTGTTTTGTTTTCAGCTGGTCTCCAACTAGACACCAATCCTAGTGAATCAGTAACTATGCTTGAGGTCTCAGGGAGCCTGAACTTCCATGCTAGATGTGTTCTGCTAGTGGCTGCCACTGGAGTAGAGGCCTGGCTTTCTGTGATTGCCAAGAGAGTTGGGGATGGTCTCTCCAAAATATCTCCAGGAGTGTGAGCCATATTGTTTCTGTTGTTGCTGCTGCTGCTCTGTGCTGTGGGGCAATGGTTCTCCCTCTCCCTCTCTGTACACAATTCTCTCTTTACATCCATACCACAGAATCAGCACAGACCTGCAACAGCCCATGCCTTGTCCACACCTCTTGAGATAATGCGCAAAAATCTGACCATGGGGGTCATACTTCCAGACATTGGGATTAGAGTGGAGTGGAGTGCTGTGACTTCAGAATTGCAGGTAGAGAATATATACAGCTTTATGCCAGCAGGAGAGTGGGGATACTAAAGATTTGAGTGAGAATTCTGTGTCCACTGGGGCCAATATCTTGAGAATACTCTTTTAGATACCAGTAGTTGTGAGCTCTCTATCAGCCAATATAATGCCTCAAAAAAATACTTCCTACTATCTTCACATACTTTTGAAACTTTTCAGATAAGTTTGTTATTATGCTTCTGATTAACAGTAGAAATTATTAAGATTCAACTTGTTCAAACTACGTCTTGTGAAGTAAATTGTTCCTTCAGACACATTGTACTTCTTGTACAATGCTATTTATTTTATAATTATGAATATTTGCCAAGTCCCACAGGTCTCTTCCACCCATTTAATAGGGCAGAACAATAGAGCATCATGAGATGCTACTGCTTAGAGCAACAAATGTAGAAAGGAAATGAACACACACTATGATCTCAGGTGGTTGCTTTCATAAGGGGCAACTATACTGTAGAAGACCTGACTGAAAAGGAATACCCAGTGTTACCAAAATCCCCAGTCACCGGGTTACCTTCTGCAGTACCCACATGTGGTCTTTATCCTACCTCTTGTCAGCTTGCCCTTCAAAGTCTTCACCATCTGTACTATCTTTCACCTAATGCACTATCAAGTCTTATTTCCACATCTGCTCTCAAAATTTTAATACTTTAGGCAAATCAATTATCATGCAGTGTTCTAATTAAATTATGCATTTTACTCATTCTGTTTTCTGTTCCTTCCATCTGAGAATGACTTTTTCTAATTTTACCTTCCACAATATTGTCCATTTTTCAGGGTTCAGAAAAAGAAGAAGTCTCCATCCAAGAAGTCTCTTGCTTGCATAATGTATAGAAACTGACACACAAATCACAGTAACTAAGAAGGATTTCTATAAAGAGGAGCACTTTGGATGGCCTACACTGGATATCATAATGTCAGTGCTATCAGATTCAATGTAGCAGTGTAGGTTGCTATACAGAAAAATAATTTGGCACTTTTGGATAAACTGGATAAACATTTTCATACTTTTCCTGGGTTTCTCTTATTAGGGAAACAAACACATTCCCAAGTTTCTTTGAGAGATATCTTCTAGTCTTTATAGCCATTATTTTATAGAACACACTTGGATAAAGCCAGCATAATTGATTAGAAATATCTGGTGCTCCATAGCCAGCAACTGAGTGATATAGTGGTTACAAAAACAAGGACAAGAATGCCCTATTGCTGCAAGGTAGTGCTACATTGGGGTGCCATTCATGCTGCAAGGTTTCCCAGGGGATCAGACTGAAGCTACACTTCACTTGATCCACATCCTTCTCTGGCACCTTCCCATCCTTTGTCATACTTTTATGTCATCCTTAACAGATTTCTCATGAGATCACACCTTCACTAAATCACTTGCATAAGAATTGCTATTGCTGTGATTCGAGAGAACTTATAAAAGAGTTTTAATGAATACACAGTAATTTGTATGTACAGTCAGATTTTAAAAGTCATTGAAATATAAACATCAGGCTATTACTACCTCTTACTAGTATTCCATCTAACTGAGGGACCAGATATAATACTTAACCAACATTGTCAGTCATATAGAAATAGAGAATGCATTTTATAGTTATGAGACATATTGCACTTGGTCTTTTTGGTGGCTAAGATTTCTCCTTCCTGCTAATTGGTTCTCATTACTAGATATTACTGTGTTGTTGTTGTTGTTGTTGTTTTTTATTCATCTACTCAAAGGGCAGTGAATTCTGAGTACATATCACTGATTTTCTATGGATGTTTGTGAGATGAACTGCCGAGGACAAAGGAAGCTACAGCAGTGTTGCTGTATTCTGTGTTGCTCTATGCTAAATCATTTGTCTATATGTTTACTATTTTGTTCATGCTCTACTCTTCTATATACAATGTAAGTCAGCTAGATGAAGGGTGATAGAAAAAAATAGAATCATTTACTGCTAAAATGAAGGATACTACCAACACCACTACACAACTTTGAATAAATATATGCAGGTTACATCTTTTCCATGAAACTTTTTAACCATATTCCTAGAAATAGTAATCTAGAACATTAATAATATCCATTCACTCATTGATTCATTCATAATTGTACTGAGTGCCTCTTATATTCTAGGCACTGTTTGAGACTTTCAAAACTTTGTGACAAAAAGCCACACATGTTTATATTAACCTCAAATCATTTAACCTTCCTCTATTAGCTTCTAGTGAAGAAGAGAGAAGGTAAAAAATGGAGATGTGGGGCTGCGCCTCTGGCTCAAAGGAGTAGGGCACTAGCCCTATAAGCCAGAGGTGGTGGGTTCAAACCCAGCCCTGGCCAAAAACTGCCAAAAAAAAAAAAAGGGGAGATGTGGAAAAGAGAATGCAGAGGGATTAACATAAGTAAATAAGAATGAAGTAGGAATTATTTTTTCTTTAAATAACATTAATTTACATTTTTTAAGTTAAACCATAGCTGTGTACATAGTGCAATCATGGGGTACAATGAGCTGGTTTCACATACAATATGAAATATTGTCATCAAACTGTTTAACATAGTCTTCATGGCTTTTTCCTAGTTATTGTATGAGGACATTTGTATTCTGCATTTAGTAAGTTTCACCTGTACCCTTCTAAGATGCACTATAGGTGTGGCCCCACCAATTACCCTCCCTCCAGCAATAGGAATTATTAAAGACCCATTTCTTGGATGTAAAAATAATTCATTATGATTGAGAAGTTGCTCTTGGAACTTTATCTAACATTAGATTTTGGAA